>VZTY01022897.1:0-183560 GCA_013400935.1 Turnix velox
AGAAAGAAAGACTATTTCTCCAAGCTTCAAACCTACTTGATAATTAAGGGATGTTTCTTTATGTGTCAGCCAGCTCTCTGATTTTGCAAATTGAGCCTGTCAGATATCAGATTTACCTCATTAGCTTGCATAACTAACCACCTTTTCCGCTTTGTATTGCTAGTGTTGTTGTGATCTTCAACCTTTATTTTACCCAGAAGGTAACAGCTGAGAAAGTAAAAAATGAGCTGGTTTTGGGTATCAAGACGAATAAAACTAATCTTACCCAGACTCTGAAAATTGATGTGAACAGCATAGAAGTCACAGGTAATGGTATTTTTTTTTCTGTTCAAATCCCTTCAGTTTATATAGATGATTCCTGAACAGCAAAGGAGCTCCTGTGGGTGTTCTGAAAAAAACATTTAAAGTCTTGTCAACCAAAAAGTATGAGTTAGTGCTGTGTATGTTAACTAAGGGGGTGATGAATGACAAAGTATTGATTTCCCAGTAAAACCACTCAATTTCATCATTTTTATGTAGCATAATATTTCTAATTTTTTTTTCCTCAAGTTAATACAATTAAGCCCTATTCCTGACATATCATTAGTAAATGCAATTATTATTTTATTTTGCTAAAGAATAAGGAAAAGTGCTCAGCCTCACAGTGAGTGTAGAGTCATTTGTTTAAGAGATTTCAGTAGCAACAAACCATATACAAAGTGGTTTCTGGAGAAGTACTTTCAAGAAACTGATTTATGTAAACTATAAAAGAAGAAAAAAACAAGGTATTTTTAAATTATTAGGTAGTTTTAAATTCTACAAATTAAAAAACCATTGTGGTTTCATGTAAGTACTAGAAAATTTATCAAACCCTAATTGGAAGTTCAGCAAAATCAATGGGAATCCTTGTTTTCACCTCAGTAAGCTTCAAAACAGGCCTTCACTGAAGATGAGGGTAAAAAAGGTAATTTGAGTCCTTTGAAGTGGAACTTGATTAGCTGACATTTGAAGACCTGCTGGATATACTATTAAGTAGCAACTGATTGCTTTAGGAGTGGGACATCTAGTGTACAGTGCCTCTTACTTTATTCTAAATGGTTCATTTTCTGCAAAGTGCTTCAGAAATTCCAAGACTAAATCAGAGTCCTGATGTTTGTTTCTTCTTACTACTTGCACCATATATGAGAAGTTGTTCTTAGTAACTGCACATTGCTTTGGAAAGTGATTGTTCATTATACTTCAAAAATGCCATTGAAGAAAATTATTAAAAGCTTTATAAAGGGCTATGTATGTATTGATGAATTTTGAAGAAGTCAAACTTTTCTTGCTCTGGATCACTAGAATTCTTCTTTTCTCATCTGTACATCCCACTAGGAGTGCTTCAATAACATAGAAACTATATCTAATTAACAATCATTATTATATATGGCACTTTTGTGTCCTGCATCTCAGTATTTTCAACAATAGTATTGTTTCTGTTTAAGACAGCAAGGAAGCTGTGACATGTGAGTGACTCACTCAAAATCAGTTTTCAGTGATTAAAAGCCACTTATTTTCTTGCAAATTTTCACAGGTTAATTTTAACTTTTATATCTGATCTAAATACTGTCCTATATCGCATAGATGCCCTGAAAAGCTCCAAAGAATAAAAAGGGTCAAGGCAGAGATTTCTCATATTAAGATGTTTTATGTGAGGGCAGTCAATAAGGACTTAAAGAGATTAGTATGAACTTTTCCTCCTTAGGAAGACCAAAGAGTTAGAGAAAAACCTGGGAACAGGGTGAGGTGGTCAAATGAAAGGAAGCTGGGCACTGCCAATGAGTTAAAGCAAAATGGTCACAACTGATTGATTTCACATTTTGTTTAGGCTTTCTTATGCAGTGTAAAACTAGATACTGTGCTCTAAAGAGAGTTTGTAATGAACTTGCTTTCTTCCAGTAACCACTGAAAGTCTTACTACAATGATGCCTCTGACTTCATCAGGTCAGTATCATTCATAACACATAAACTATGAAGAAACATAAGGCTTGCTAATCAGCAGATTAGATGGCTTACTAAAGCTGCCTTGACAGTAGTTCAGTTTGGGTGCTACAGTTCATTCAGTGTTAGTTATCTGCCTTTCATTATTTTTCATCCATATATGAAAACAGTGATATCAAGTCTCTACAAAAGCTCTTAAAGTTTATTTATATCATCAATACAAAAGTTGAGTCTCCATCAACCAGTTGAGTCACAAGCTGAAGTTTTTGCAGTTTTAAACAGGTAGCTGATGTTGGGGTCCTGCTCTCATGCTGTGGTTACTGATATACTGATAAATGTTGATAGACCTTGATTCCTCTATCACTAGAAGTCTTACTAGGATAGGATATGAGCAAACGCAACTCCTTGGTCTCACATTTTCACTGAGTAAAAATTAGCCAAAAGTCAGTCAGACAGACAAATAGTACAGTAGGTGTCCAGAAACACTAGATGCAGATAGTATTATCACTTACTGTACATAATTTAACACATGCAAATTCTCCAGAGCAGGTTACCAGATCAGGAGCTTTGTGCAATTTATGCAAGCTAAGGAAATGCACTTATGAATATAGAAGCCAAGGATTTACTGATAGTCTAATTACAGCCATAATGATGAAAGAATTATTCATACATTTACAGGCCTACTAACATGCGTAGTCCAAAGGCTGTAATTACTACAGCTTATTCTCAATAATCCAGTTAAAACTGCTAGCATACAAATTTTCTCCTATCTGTCCCTTCCTCTGGTATGCTGTATTAATGCTTGCTTGAGTCCTAAGTTCAGTGTTGCTAATTATCCTCAACAACGAATTAGGAAGGAGCAGAGGATGTATCAGGAAAAGGAAGAAAGGGACCTGGGAGTTGTCAGCATTGCAAGCTGGAAAAGCCAGAATCTCCCTCATGTGGATTCCTTTCCCCTTGCTGTTGGGTGTGCTTGAGGTCATTGTCACATGTTTGCAATCACTGCTTCTTTGATCTTTCCATCAAATGCCCATGTTAAACCCAAGTGTAACCACAAGTGGTATGTTTATGTCCACTTAATGCTTGGGGTTTGGCTCTGTTGACCTTAAGCCCAGCTTTATCCACCTTGGGTACTAGTTCAGTAGGATCACCCTACAATTGATCAATTGTAATTCGTGTTTATATCACTGATGCCTCTATCCCAAACTTTTATTTTCATGATTTTTGCTGTCAGTTTTTACATGCAGTTTTGAGAGTGCTTAAAACAAATCAAATATTTTCAACAATTCCCAAGACAGAATTTCCCGATGTTTTATAGGAAATACCTGCTCTTGCATGCATCCATGACTTAGATCTTTGAATGTTTCATTCCTTACAAAATAACAATCCTTTAGAAGATACATAGACAGATCAATAGGTTGACACATTTGCACATAAGACTTGGCAAACTAGCATGAAGCTGTGAATGACATTCCCTTCTCTGAATGCAGTTATGTGAGAACAGTGTCCATCT
The DNA here is from genome assembly GCA_013400935.1 of Turnix velox. NCBI lineage: Eukaryota > Metazoa > Chordata > Aves > Charadriiformes > Turnicidae > Turnix > Turnix velox. The sequence continues at coordinate 3,473 of VZTY01022897.1, forward strand.
GCAGCCTTGCTGATCCCTCTACTGTGCTTTTGTCTATCTGCCAGTGGAACTGTGCACTTAAATTTGCTGACATAGGGTGCTCTGTAACCTGTTTAATTAAAAATGTTTTATTTTAGTTAAAAGGTGTGTGGAAAATCAGCATGCTTTGGTAGAAAATTGGTAGAAAGTCCTCATGCAAGTTTATACACGAGTGGATCTGAGAGAGCACAAATAGATAACGGAAGTGATATGACTGTAGTCAGCAACTTCTGCCAGTAAAACTGATGAATGTCGAAGTATAGAGAAGGTCTTAATACAGTTCTCACTTTATTTATTTTAAGTCTTGTAAACTAGGGGGAAAGATTCATTACTGTAGTGGCACCTGAGGACATCCTGCTCACATAGATGAGTCTTCGTGTAGTAAATTAAAATAGTAAAGAGTCATGCTAATGCAAATTCAAAGAGAGAATTAAAAAGAAAGACTTCTTAGGAACTGGAAGCACTAGTGGCATCCTCAGCATGAAGATGAATATTCAAAGCACCACTAAATAGGAAGAGCAATCATAAATAAGCATTCAGTTTTTCTGAAGTGTTTTCCAGTCTGCTTTGCTAATGCAAAGTCACTTACATACCTAGGCATCTGTTAAGTATAAATATGTTTTCATACAAGTATGTATGTATGCCTGTATGTAAATATACAAATAATACATAGATTTAAAGCTCATCACCTCACACTGCGATAACTTGATGAGCTATACTATTTATAATAAAATGCATGTATACATTTTAGTACTAATACTAAAGTTGTGATAACTTGTATTGTTTCAACAGGTTCTGTGAGTCTAATGAGAAGCTCCTTGGAACCAACTACAGGTCAGAACATTCATATACCAGGGGAAAACAAGAAAGCATTGTTGTTATTTTGGTGGGATTAAAAACCAATAAAATGTCTTTCGCAGTTACTGAAAAACATGTTATTAGATCTCAAAGAATGACCTTTAAAATTCAGTTTGATTCCCCATTAGTATTCTTATATTTATTGTGACATTTGATGGTCAGGATCAAGCCACAAAAGCTGATGTTACCCTATGGTTTGTATGTACAGCAATTAATGCAAATCTCATAAGAGCAGAGTAGTTGCTGCCTAGTTCTCCCAAGCAATTGCAGTAGTACTCCTAGAGAGACAGAAGTAGAGTTCTAATCTTGTGTTGTGTTTGTCTAGGCACAGAACAAGACATCATCACAGACAAGTCCTCAGCAACTGTAGGTAGGTATGTAACTATCCATGGGGAGAAGCAGGGTAGTTACATGAAATAGTCTGATGTGTTAGAATTAATGCTGTTTGAATACATCCTCTTCTCACATTATTCAGTTTTCGTATCCCCTTTCTATCAATACACAATATGCAGGTTTACCCTTGGTTTGGCTGAAGAGACCTCTTTCAAGAGAAGGGACTTCTAAGAGTCTGTATTTTCTGAAACCATTTTCTGTTGTGTATGTTGAGGTATATATATGCAATCTCAAGCTAACTGCTCATTTTTACTTCCTATAATTTCTTGGAACTTTGGAAAATTAAAACAAAAACAAAAAAACGACCTGCTGCAAGCTCTTGCTTGTCTCCCAATGGACAGGAAGCAAAATCTGTTTGAATCTGTGGAACTCTCCCTGGCCTAACTAAATGATAAAATACATACAAAAATTTCAAAAGGACCTAATATATTTCCTGCCATTTTTTAGTTTAGTATATCAGGCATATAACAGTTTAGAATGATTACCTGTTTCAAAAAAAATATAAGTCCATATTATTTTAGAAGAAAATGCTAATCTCTTTATATCCAGTAGGTGGCAATGCTGTTTAGTTTTCTGCGGAATTGATCACATAATATGTAAAAGCCTGGTTTTTGCATATTGGGCTTTTTGAAAAATATACTCCTAGAATATTAGCTTGGATTTTGTTGTAAGTCTAAAACTGTTTCATCTCAACCTGTCTATGCCAATTCGTGCATTGGTACTGTATCACCTCCAGCATTTGACTAAAGTATGTTTGTTTTGTGTGAGTTATGAAGAGGATACAAAAGGGCAGACCTGTTGCTTTATGCTGAATTGCTAACACTGAAATTGTTCTGTGAAGCACTTAAAAGTGCTACAATACATCCAAACCAATTTTAGTCTATCACCTACACTGATATAGCACAAAACAGTATCATAGAAGCATTTACTTAGTCTGATTATAGAAATAACAGTTGTATAAAACATAAATCAAGCAGAGTCTACAAGATCATTTTTTCCTTCTAGCATGGGTAATTTTTATCTTTTACAAGAATTATTTACTGAAGCAAAGAAAAGGTACTGTGTGAATAGAGCTAGGTGAAGGTTTTCCATAGAATTTAAGGAATTTTCAAGAATATTGAAATTTGTTATCCAAAGCTTCTGGCAGCCACATGATTTTGTTCACTTTAGTAGGATCTACATGAATTCTAAGATATCTAAGACCTAAACCATCTAAAGACTAGGAGAGTACATTGGCAGTGGATGAACATTTATGTTCTAGGAAAAAATAACTGTTGAGATTCCACAATTTTAAGGATCTGTCCATGTATGTTTTTTTTCCAGAAAATTGCTCTTCATTTATAAATTTAATTTGGAAATCTGAAAATAATTGAGTTTAGGATTTTCCTGGTATTTCAAAATCTAGTCTTAAAGGCTTTCATTTCAAGCTATATTTGTTAAAAAATTAGATGCTTTTGCATGATGAACTACAATATTGTTAAGTGCTGAAGAAATTAAATTGTATTCAACTTAAACCAGAGATTTATTTACTGTTATTTAAACAATTTTCTAATGTTATTCAAGCATAAAAAATTGGAAAATTGCATTTATTGTTGTACATAAAGTAGTTAATTTAGATATAAGAAGGTAATGGGAATTCATAGAATTCTTCCAGTCCTTCAAATTTAGTTTTAAAAAATATGTCACTTCTGGGAACTCCCTTCATTCTATGCCAAAATTATCCTTTTCAGTATGTGATGTCTCATTCCAAGGTTCTAAAAATGCAGTTTTGTAAAACACAGTACAGTGGCTGATTTGATTTTTGCTGGCGTAACCAGAGGTAAGTCAATTTTCTTTTGCAGTGAAACTGCATTACTGCTGTGCTGTTATTGCTGTTGTCCTTATTATTTCAGCTGAGTGTTTATCACCTGCTGAACTTTGTGATAATGGTGCAACCTGCGTTAGAAAAGATTTATTTTGTGATGGAGTCTTGGACTGCCAGGATGGTTCAGATGAACGTGAAGAAAAATGTGGTAAGAATGTAAATACCTGTAGATCAGTCTTTTAAAATATACTTAATCTGTCAGTAGATTGTAAATTGTTTATAGGTAGTAAACTGCACAATGAGATCCAAATCAACTATTCTAAAAATAATAACAATAGTAAATGTGTCTGCTGACGTGACAGGATGGAGCCCTGACAAGGATCCTCTTCTTTTTGTTGGCTGCCCACCTGCAATCTCACTACACCAAGTAGTGAGTCTGCAAGTCCTAGGAAATGGGAGTGTCTATAGGATTGACCCAAATGTTTGAGTTGCTGACACCACAGTGAGAGATGCAAGATGATGATGTGAATATCTGGACAACTGGCCTAGGTGGCCCTGCTTGAAGAGTTGATTGGAGCACAAGACCTCCAGAGATCCAACATCAACCCTTCTGTGATTACGAGCAAAATCTTGTAAACCTGCAACTTGATTGTTTTTTAAAAAAAAAAAATTCCATTCTTCTCTGCCACTGAGTTTTATTTGAATCTTTTTTGAAAACTTTATAGAATCAAAATTACGCTTTATATTTTTTTTATTACTGCCTATTAAAAACTGATTAGGTTTGAGTTTACAAGTTTTGCTCACATTTGATTAAACATGTTGCAGTTAGATCTGTTATATAGGGCAGAATTTAATTATATTCATACGCTGGTAGATGCAAGCAAAATTAAGTTCACCTACTTGCAGTCAAAGCTATGTAGACATGTCTCAGCTGCACCCTGGAGGCAACACAGTGATTTAAGATATGAATGGTGCTTGAGTAGAGTTTTTCAGCTGAGTTATATCCTCTTATGCACATGGCATTTGGATCTGATTTACATTTCTTTCTGAATCTCTACCAAATATAAGTTCTGAACGCCCCAATCCCTTATAACTGACAATATTATTTCTTAATCATTTTAAGTCACTAAAAAGAATGTACAGCTGAGCAGAAAATTTCAGGAATGTGCATACAGGTAAAAATACAGAAAATATCTTAAAGAAACTAGCTACAATTACAGTCCATTTCAGGAGCTTGATTATTTGCCCCTGCTCTTCTTCACTGGTACCTTTTATTTCCAAACAATTACTTCAGCTACCTCTAGTTAAACAGTGTCACTTTACAAAAATACAACTCTGGCTGGAGAACAAATTGTTGCTCTATGATTCATCTGTTACACTTCCAGTCTTAAAATTTTCCACCCAAAACCCAGAGCTTTCCTAAATTTACATATTTAGGTTTCTTAGCAGACTTTGTAAAACCAGTGGGATGAGTGGCAACAAGCCATAGGCATGTCTGGGATACCTGCTAATTTTTAGACCCTCAGTTTTTAACTAATGTCTCATCCCTGGAGTAACTTAATACAGTCATACAAAACAAAAAATATCTAGATTTTCAGAAATGCTTTACAGTCATTTCATAATTCACACAGCAAGCACTCTTGTATGCAATGGATTTGCTGCCATTTAAACAAATTGGTTTGCCTTTTCACCTTCATTGTTATTTCCTCTAATATTTCTGATTTTAGAATATGTTAGTGATATTAAGATGTAAGGGTGAATTTTAGTGTCTCTTCCTGAGTTGGACAGAATTCAGTAAAATGTGAGATTCCCAGCAATTTCAGACAACGGAACTCCAATTTATTTTTATTATTGATTAAAATTACATTGAAAGTTTTCTTTCTGGCACTGCAATGCAGTGTAGTTGCAGAAGGTATTGCAGAGGTGGAGTTAACAATTTCAATGAAAGGATCTCAAGAAATGTGAAAGCATTTCTTGAGCTAGCAGCATCACAGCTAGCGCTGGTGAAAAAGCAGCCACAAAGCACATAAGTGTAAGGAAAGGGAGACTTGAGGCTGATTCCAGGAGGGTTTTTTCTCTACAGACTTTCTTTGCAGTTATTATATGTCTAGACTAACATTTTGTGATTACCTACCTCACAGCATCGATGCAGCACTGAGAGAGATTAATCATATGTTAGCCAGGAAGTAATGTACTACCCCTGGCAGAGAAAGGTACTGTCAAGTGAAAAAAGTGGGCTTAATCTGACCAGTTTGGGGAGCTTCTTGCTTCAATTCAAGAATAACAGAATTAAGCTCTCCTAATGTTCCTCATATGCAACACAAGTAAATAGAAACAAACAGGAGGAGTGAAAGTGCTTCCTACAAAATATGCCTACTTCTCTTTAGACTAACTGAAGCTTCTCTGAGAACTCTAAGGGGAGGCAGAAATGTAATGACTTCCGTGACCCTGCTCAACTTTAAGTACAGATGCTTTCTCCCTGCAATGAGGAGGCCCTGGGAGTCTGCTCAGGGAAATCAGACAAGTCTCAGCTATCTTTATACTATTTTCTGAGATACTAAGCACTGATTATTGCAAGACTATGGGCAAGCAGCCTAGGGACTTTTGCCTGAATCTTACAGTTCTATTTCAAGTTTCTTACCATCTCTCATGACACAAGAAGAAAAAAAAAAATAAAATTACAAGAACAAAAAGAATTGTTGCCATGAGTAAATTTTTGTCATTACTGGAACAGTATACCATATCTCTTTTTATTACTGCTAATGCTATGAACTTCTTGTTAGATCAGGATGTGCCTTGATAACCACCTGTCTGTTAACAGTACTTTTTGCATTTTTCAGTAATAATAATCTCAGCATTTTTCTTCGTCTCAAACTGATTTTATTTTTCAGTAAATGGTTGTGAATGTTAATGTATCAATATAGATAAAACACATGAACTTAAAGGACAGAACAAGCACTTCTATACCAATACCCAGCTCTAAAGCTGTAACCTGTTCTGATAAAAAGGCTGTGTAGAATGTAACTTTCTCTTTGCATGCCTAACGCTAACAGAAAAAAAGCTGTATTTTTGTTTTATTCGCTACAGTAGAAGTTAGAATTTTACACTTCTAAAATGGACAAGGAGTCCCAACTTGTCATCTTATATATAATTTGCCAGAGGAGGACTATGCTCAATAAAATTTACATTTCATTTTCAATATGATTGATTATTCAAATTTGAATAGTCATTATAGATATGATTTCAGTAATGATGTTAATGAAAAAAAATCTAATTTCTGATTATCTACCTCAAACTGATGAACTTGTCCTTACTCTCCACGTAATCATGTATGGTGCTGATTTTGGCCTTATTTGAAAGCTCTATGATGTTTTCTGAAAAACTGAAGAAAAAACACCATCAGACAGATTCCTAACATAATGCCAATAAATGCAGCAAATTTTCAACAGTCCTTCCAAGTGTGCTGCAATAAAATAGATCTGCATGAACTGGCATTTCCAGTCTTGCAGAGACTTAAAAAATACTTTTATTTTTCTTCAAATATTTGATTTTTAAGCTGAAGAAAACTAATAGAATAGGATACCAGCACCAAGGAAATAAAACGTATAATAACTATTTTAAAAGATATATGATGATAGATGATATTTATCTCAGATGAATGAATTCGATAATAAGCAGGAAAGTTGGGATATCCAGTTATCTCTTTGAGTTCTTAGTAATATATAAAGTGAGTAACTTGCAAGCTTATAAAAAAAGAGATAGTGAACCATATACTTGCTTCTATTCACATGAAATCAAATTGTTTCTTATATTGCAGTTTCTTGAATTAAAGTATCCGTAGATAAAAACTGCTAAGGAAAGTTTCTGTTTCCTTACAAATGTACAAACTAAATAGAGAGAGAACTGGATTAATTGAATCCAACTGTTGGATTTGACTTATTTGGATTGGTTTGAACTAGTCTGGATAATTAGATTGTCTCTCATTTCATCTGTACTATTTTTCTTCTCATATATTACTTTGAGATCAAATAATCATAGGAAATAAAGAGGGAGTAAGTTGTTTTACTTTGTCTTCCCATTGTTGCTTACAAAGCATTTCCAAGGTAATCTGTGTAAGCCAATAGATAAGGTCACTCTCATTTTGCTTCTGCCTGTGTTTTTCAACTGGCATTTTGAGAAATGTTCTTCATCATGTCCTTACAGCTGGAGTTTGTGATGGAAAATTTATGTTGACTGATTCCTCTGGGTTTTTTCACTCTATGAATTATCCAAAACCATATAATGCAAATATTTTTTGCCAATGGATTTTACGGTAAGCCATTTTACAATAGTTTTCCACCTCTTTTTTTTTTTTATATATATAAATCAATATTGTTTCCTGCTTATCAAACTTATGCCATTTGTTTGTATTCCCAAATATCTCAGTATGGAAAATATGTAATAGCATTTTCTTCTTTGTATTTATATAGTTTTTCTTAAAAACTTGCATGCCTAAAATCAATAACTATATCAATAATTTTCATGCTTACTTATGTTCATAGATAAGTTTCTGAGAATTTTTTTTTTAATATATACATGCATAGGAATTTCCTTGCTATTTACTGGTATATATTTTATCTGTGAGTTAAGAGCAATTGTGGTCCTAAGAAATTTAGGAATTAATTTTAAAAGTGCATGGGGGTTATATGACATAATAGCAGTGTTAAAATGCCTTTTAAAAACTTAGGCACAAAAGGTTTCATCTGTTTAACTAATGATATGCATCTATGGAGGGGACAGCTATTTGACAATAAATCCACTCATAGCACAGGGTGAAAAAAGATAGGTCTAGTACATAATAAATTATATCCTAAAGTACATATGTTAGTGATTGCAAGTCGATAAGCCCTAAAAATCCCTGCAGTGGTTGCTAGTTCAGAGGTCACTACTATGAAAGGCAGTAATTCCTATGGCTTTGCCATTCTTTAATTCTGCATATTAATTCAGTAGAAGAATTTCAAAGGATATTAAGGGAAATAATTTAAAATTGCAAAAGATATGGACATCTTATTTGTAAGGTCCCTTTGAAAGTGCCAGTGTATGAGTTTGTTCAGGACTTCTGACAATTCAGGAAAGAGTTACGGATTTCCTTCTGTTTAGTGCATTTATTCCCTCTCACCTTCAGCAATACTATACACCAATAATTACTGGTTACACATAGTTTTCAAAGGAGGCATTACAGGAAAAGCAGAAGATGTCATCCTTCAAAATACAAGCCTGTAATTTTGATTCAAACTGCGGTACCTGCAAGTATGGCATTACATACCTATTACTAGGCATGTATGAAACACTGAGTAAAGGCCTGGAAAAGTTTAATGTGGTGTTCAAGTTTTGTCTCCTTTTTGATCAGAATTTTTTCCATCAGGGGATCTTTTGAATTTTCCAGAAACTGATCACATTTTTTGACCTAAGTTTTTTTAATTTTACTGAGAAAAATTTGTTAAACATCAGTCAATAATGTTTTGATTTTTCTTCTGCCTATCTTTGCCTAGAAATATTTTCTCATTACATTTTAAATTTTCATCTCATTTCACTCCTTCCCAAAAGAAATCTTAATTTCCTTTCCATTTAAAAATAAAAGCAGTATGCTCAATATTTCCCTGAAAAATTACACTTCAGCAGTATGTTTTACTCTTTTCATACCAAGCATTTTTTTTTCCTATGGATAAATGTATAATTTTTAAAAAAGAAGAAATGAAACGTCGATTTTCAAAGAGAAATGTAAGTATTCAAAGAGTTACTTCACATTTCTCCTTTAATTGGTACTGATAAACACTGTTGAAAAACTGTTTTCATTGGGCATCTCAGTTACATAAAAGAACAAATAGAGGTATTGGAACCTGTGGTGATTCTGATAACTGAGTTTTAGCATTTGGACTGTCCTATACAGTCATTGGAAAGACAATGGGAGAACTACTTAAATATGGATTACTGAAACAGAAGAACTGCAGCAAAATAAAACACAGCTTGTTTTACACTTCAGTTAAAGTCAAATTTGTTGTCAAAATTATTGGGTGATAATTTGGTTTTGATAATGTTTACCCAAAAAGTGGGTTTGAGATCTCCTAATCTTTATGCAAATCCTGGTTTTAGCACAAGAGACATTACTTCGGATACCTTGTTACTCATATGAATGCCATGATACCTTTTCCCTGACTTTAGGAAGTATACCTGAGCAGTAAGATATTATCTATTATTAAAATGTATGAAAAAGCAATAGTGAATTAAAGGGGTGCAGATGGGGGGATAAAACCAAGCCAGCCACAAAAAAACTGTTCAGTTGAATATCACATCCCAGAGTTTAGAAAAAACATAAACATATTTAACTTTAAGGAGTAAAGGAGTTCTTGTACTCTTACAGAAGTTTTATGCTCAATTCCTTTGGTAATTCTACATACTAGAAGTTAACCAAATAGTTCATCTAGGTTAATAATGTTGATTAACCTAATTTCACATTGTTTCTGAATTTATCATCATTTCAAGCAATTAATTTACTACAGTAAAAAAAACATAACTGGAACATGATATTCAGTTTTGAGGTGTATTTTTCTCTTATTTTCTTAGAGTGCCTCAAGGACTATCCATTAAACTGAACTTCACTTCTTTTGATACACAACAATATGCAGACAACTTGGACATTTTTGAAGGTATAGGACAAAAAAAGATCTTAAGAGGTAAGGTTACTTTCAAATAATACTACTTTTCCATTAACAAAATTCAAGTACTAAAAGAAGTTATTTGAAGTGAAAAAAGTCCACTTTGCTTAAGTGGAAGAATAGATCTGTTTAAATCTACCTTCTTAGACAATCTCGATATACATATTTACAAAATAACCAGATAAAAGCTTCCCTAATATTCAAAGAAGTCTCTACTTCCTTTTTAAGAGTTAGTTTGAACAGTCTAGTAACTTGACCACTACCATGGTCTTGTAGGGTCCTTATTCAGTTGAAATCATGTTGTCATCACACACAAAAAGGTAAAATTAATACTTCTACACTAAAACTGTTGGTAGAAGTACTATAATACTCCCTGAATCTCATTACAAGCTTACATTGCTTTCCTCAGACCTAGAAATACTGATGATACTTTATACTCTGTGCTGGAAAAGTAGGATTTTGCCCACCATTCACAAGACTCAGTCTATCCAGCTAAATTCCATCAGAGGTGAAATAAGTCTCTATATATTTTTCTTCAAGTATATAAGTCAGAAAGAAGGACTTATAAAGAATGGAGAAATTCTGCCCTTTCATTACTACTTGGAATTTGACTCTTCTTTGGAATTTCAGTTTAGATCTGAGAGATTGCAACAACAAGGTTCCTTGTGTCTGTCATCATTTTGCATGCTTTTAAGTACTGCTGTGCTGATGAGCAGTTGAGCAGTGGTACTACAAAGACCATGGTAAAGACTCTTCTGTAGATTACTCAAAGCTTTGCCGTTGGAGAGGTAGACTACCAGATATGGGAAATATCAGATGTAGAGAAAAGAGAGGCTGAAAGATGCTTCCAGATTAAGATTCTCCACTTAAGTGGATAAAAAAGACCTGACAAGTATGAAGGATGATGTCCATCATCTTTCCTTGATTATTTGTCACTGTTTAAAATATGTAGTGCTACGAATAGATAAATAACTCCTTCCCAAAAAAGCAAAGTCTCTCTAGCTATAAAAAACTGAGTAAGGACTCTAGAAGTGAAAATGCAGAGGCAAAACCTTTCACAGGACAGAATTCAGGTTATTTCTGAGTATAGCCTAACTATTATTGCCTATTAGTTTTAGGTATATAAGCAATTGTTTCACTGTATGATGGCTTCTAATGATCTTCTGATTTCACACATATGGAACTTATAGAAGTCAATTTAAGTTAATTAAGATTTAAAGTAAAAATTCAGGTACATTGCATCATACAATCATAGAACTGTCCAGGTTGGAAGGGATTTAACACCTTGTCCAATCACTTCTCAGGTGATTGCAATTTTTTTGTGCTATATACCTTCATGTATGCAACACAAAATTAAATTCTAATGTAATTTCACATTTTCCTGACTCATTGATAATCTTGTAATTGTATATGCTAAATTATGAAACTGTAAGTATGCATAACAAAAATATATAATCAATATCATGATTCAAAAGTTTTGACAAGTATGTGTGTTTTTTTAAAATCACTCACAATGTAATAACATAGATATGAAGGTGTTGAATATGTGTACTATGGGAGACATTTCTTCACTAACTGATACCCATATAGATAAATGAGAGATGAGATATGCAGAATATTTATGTAGGGGTCAAACATCTAAATGCCTTCAGGGTTTTGAAACTATTATAGGCAGGTTCATAGTACATGTGGAAAAGCATTCTTTAAGATTTAAAAAGCTGTGACTGCACTGGGGATCTTAATGTGTTTACTCACTGATCACATTATTCTTCGTTCTCAGCTTCACTGTCAGGGAATAATCCTGAGACAATTTACATTTTTTCTCATGAGGCTACAGCACAGTTTATATCTGACTATTCTGAAAATTACAATGGCTTTAATGCAACGTACACTACATTTAATGCAAGTGAACTAAAAAGTAAGTGTTCTTTGGTGTGTGTTTTTGATATCCTGAAAGTTTGGTGAAACTATGTATGTTTGCAGTTTGACAAAATGGAGATGAAATAGGAAGAAATATTTTCTGACCTCAGTACAATAGCTAGATCCCCTTTGAGAAATTTCATACAATTTTAAAGATCAAATTGTTGATTTAAAGAAGGCTGAGAAAGTTCAGGTGCATTAAATCTACAGTGACAACAAAATGGAGCAAGCAACTCATGCACTGGTGATCATTAGTAGATTTAAAAAATGCAGATGTAGACTGGTTAAGAGGAGGCTTCCTCAGTTCCTAAATTTTGAGCAGGATGTGAATCAGGTGACTGGCCTGTGACTGAGAAGGAATGTGCTGCAAGAACCAACCAGAGTGCCACAAACTTCTTGCCACTACACTTCAAGGCACCATGAAAACACATCGAGTTCTATAACACAGGAAGAAGTGATGAGGCCCTGATTCACAGCACTCATCTTCTTAGCATGCAGATCTGGTGGTGAGCCCTTTCAACTGCAGTCCAGGTCATGGGAAGAAAAAAAAAAAAAAGAGGGATAGAGAAGCCCATATTAGCTCCACAAGGAGTCCTCTCTTTGTCCCATCACACTATTAGTGAAAAATCAAAAAAATGGTTGTTAAGAGTGCAAGAGTACAAACTACACATTTATTTGAGTAATTATGCTGTTTTGCGTGATTTCAAGCATACCAAAAAATGTATATTGTCAATCATTCTTATGCAATTCTGAGAAAATACTTGATACATCTATCATTTTAATTTACTCAGAGTTATTATTCACAGATTATGAGAAAATCAATTGCACTTTTGAAGAGGGATTTTGTTACTGGATACAGGATTTCCATGACGATTCAGACTGGGAGCGAGTTCAGGGCCCTACCTTTCCATTAATGAGTGGTCCTGATTTTGATCATACTTTAGGCAACATTTCAGGTAAGATAAAATACAAGTTGCTTACAGATTAAAGGAAAAGCTTGATTTAGCTTATATCATACCACTGTATAATGCATAGTTCACTGCAGTATTATTGAGTTGTGATTTTATTCTGCCATGAAAATAATTCAAGGCTACTAGACACAATGTGTTATGCTACTGATAGCCATCTTGTGGAAACATACCAAAACTAAAACAAAAAAAAAAAAATACAGAACACAAACTGATTAAAGTGTGAAGTCTTGAAAAGTTTCAATGCTATTAATATAACAAAGTGCTTTATCTGAGAAAGGGATTTCTAGAAGGAAGTGTTCCAAGTCAAATAGCTGCAGTTTTTACACTGAGGAAAAAATGTTTTAGGAAAATCAGGTTACATAGGGCAGCTGTTTCCCCAGACAGAATCAAACAACACAAACAATCCATAAACTGCTATAGCGAATTCAACTTCATTGGAAGAATAATCATATCAAATGTGAGTTTTAATTAAAGAGGCAATACTGATATGAACTCAATTTCCAATGTGCCTCATGAATACTTGTCCCAGAATTAGACACCAGAGATTCTTTCTGCTTCAACAGGAAACCAGTCTCTCAGCTGATTTGTCAGTCCTGATAAATCCTGATAATTAACATAATCAGGATTTTTCAGTGGTTACATATATTATCGCAAGACTTTTACAGAATTTGTTAACAATTTAATGGAAAGTTTGCAAATTATTCCAGCAGAAGTCACTCCCAGGAAAAGAAAAGTTTAGTATGTCATGGAATAGAAATTATTTCCTTCTCTTTGAGTAAACCCACATTTTTTTAATAATGTTCAAACCACCATTTTATCTTCCCACTCAGCTTCTAGAATATAAATCAGACAAGATAACATGACATTTGTATAATAAAATACTTGATAATTTTATCTAACTCTCTTGAAAATCCTATTTTATTTTAGATGCTCTGTTTCACTGTGCTAGATCTTAGCTATCTAGTGTTTCTATATACAATGTTGCTATTACATTGGATATACAAATTTATACAAACTGTACCCAAAGAAAAATGTGAGCTGCATCATGAATATCTAGCAATTAGATACATGCAGTGAGTCTGTGTTTTTGTATTGCTGCTCTTGAAAAGCTAGACTTAATACATACCCAACAACTGATTCTGAATGCTTCAAGAACTGATGAAATAGAGAAATGCCATTGAACCAGGTGAAGACTTTTTCTGAAATAGAATGCTATTCTAATTTTCTGTAAGCTAGACATCATGCACTTTTAATGTATGCTTTCTAAATCAACACAGGATAAGAAAAGGTCTTATTTAGACTTCAGACTAATTATCTGGTACTTTAACTTGCCACACGAAAAGCTAGTTAATACAGAAGTATAAGTAACAGAATATAGCATATGTAATAATAATAATATAATTACCTATACTTATATGTAACTTCTATGAATATAATATTCATATGCATATTAAGCAGATAGGTAGAGAGAATTAAATTGAAGAGTACAGCCATGATTTCAATAAAGCAAGAATTTTGTTCTGAGAGTTTCATCTCAACCAAAGTATTTTGCTTTTCTTGGGACAAATCACAATGCTTCTGTAGCATTATATATATTTCTTTATGTCAGCAAGAAGTCCAAGTTCCTGGCTGCAAGGAATTAACCCAGAAAATGTCAAAACTCTCTTATCCCCAAATAACATTTTTCTTGTTTAGAATGCTTCCTCGTGCTATTTAATATTCATATACTCATTGCCTCAACCCCTCTCAACACACAACCTATATTTCCCATTATTCTGTGGATAAAAATTATAAAAATGTCAGAAAATTCTTCTGCAAAATCATAAGTAATGTCCAAAAGGAAAATAGGAGGCATTCAAAGGCTAGTGTGGATGGTACTCTGAGCATCCAAATTTAGCAGGGCCGTGTAGAGTTGGAACTAGATGACCTTTGAATCTCCTTCCAACTCAAATCATTCTATGGTTCTAGACTACATTTTTACAAAGTGGAAGTCAGTCAGGTGAATTCACTAAATAAAAGACAGATCTACGACTGGATTCAGAAAGAGTAGTTTCTTATTTCATGCCTAGATATAAGGGACTTTGAAAAAAGCTGAAAAGTTCATTTTAATATAATGCTGACTGGTTAATATCACTTGAAATAATAATTCATATTTATTGTGTCAGGAATCTTCCAAGTCATGCAGCTTTATCTGTGCTTGATATTACCAACATTATTTTCAATGTAAAAATTCTCATTTAAAAAAAAAATCAATAGTACTGTACTGACTAAAATGTGCTCATGATCTTTCAGGATTTTATATATCTACACCTGTAGGAGTTGGATTTGGAGAAGAGAGGGTCCGCATTCTCAGCTTGCCATTGATCTCTTCAGAACCATCTTGTTTAAGTTTTTGGTATTACTATGTAACTCCTAAACATAGTTTGATTATAAATATAACTGGATAGCTTTTTTTGTACATAATATTCATCAAAGATAGTGTACCAGTAATACAAGCCTGCTTCTGTTTGAATTCCATGATCAGTCTCAACTCCAAGCCAGAAAACTCTGAGCCTTTTACAAATCATTCAGGTTTAATTTAAACATGCAGTCATATTTTCATGTCTATTGCAAATTAGTCCTAATTTCATTAAATTGTTTATAAAGCAAAAAAAATTTTTTTTTCATGAAGCTTCACTTTGTTGAATTACTACTAATATAATAAATTATCTTCCCCCTCTAGGTATTTCATGTACAGTACTAATGTTTATTGTTTAAGAGTTAGCATAAGTAATCAAGATGGTTTGGAAAAGATAATTTTCCAGAAAGAAGGAAACTACGGAAACAGCTGGAATTATGGACAAGTGACTTTAAATGAAACCACTGATTTTAAGGTTTGTTCAGCTGACACTTCTTTTGGAAATTTATTTTTGCTAAACTGATACCAGAGTTTTCTCTCAAATGAATTCATTGACCTACAGCTCCAAAGATAATATCTATTACTATTTACTAATGCATGCCATCAACTTGTTATCTCCTGCCTTCTCTATCTGAAATTTAAAGCATTGTTATTGTAGAAAACAGAATAGCTTAACATTGTCATGGGACAATCAAAAGAAAGCTTTCCTCTGAACAAGGATGTTCAAAGCCTGTCAAAATCTGATGTGGAGTTTAAAATCTCCACAATGAATGCAATATAAAGCACTTAGCCATGAGAAGATTCAAATTAAGTAACTTCAGATTCTGAAGCTGTGTTTTCACTGATTAGTTACCAAATAATTCACGGAAAGTGTTTTCCAAATGGAAATGCATTTGGCACCACTTGACTGATCTGTAAACAGAGGAGACTTATGCTAAACAATTCCTTCAGAACCTCTCTACTGAAAATTATTTATCTTTATGAGTATTTGGGAAGGCTTGCTTTGATATGGTACTTTTGCTTGATGCAAAATCATTGCCAGAAAGATGTATTTACTATTTGAAAAAGAAAATACATCTGGGACCTGCCTGCACAGGATTTGCAACAAATGTGGTTTTTATGGTCTCAGGAAGAGTACTATAGCTGGCTGCATTTCATCAGAACTAATTGCTTAGTAATAGGATTATTTTCAGTATTTAGACATTAAAGCACAATAACAAAGAAATGAGAATAATTTCAATTTCTCATGGAAATATGCCATTAGAGCAGGAAAAGTTTGGACTGATGAGTAATAGAATTTTTATTTTTTTTCAAAATTTTCAGCAGTACTTATATATAGATCTTTGTACTAGATGACCTCTTAAAGTCCCTTCCAACATATGACATTCTGTAAATACCTCACAGTGAGATCCCCTGCCATTGCCCCAGTAGCACACAGAGGGGCTCAGCCATGGGAGACAGTAAGGTGGCCACCAACACTCCCAAGCATCCCTCCCCCTGCCTAACCTGCTGGAGGGCAAACAGGCCACCAGGCCTTTCTCCTCCCACCACGTCCCCATGGGATGTGCCAAAGCAACTGGCCAGTGACATCCTGGAGAGCAGACACTTGGAGAAGCACCCCTTAGGCACCACGGTGAGAGCAATGGTGGCTGTTGCTCATCTCTGGCGCTGAGAGATAGGAGAATGGGTGGAGGAGGCAAAGTGAGAACAGCTTGGGAGGGAGAAAGGAGACTCTAGTGGAGCCCTGGTGCTCAGCATTTGGGGCAAAATGGGCTGGACAAGGGTTGGTGAAGGGAGTGAGGGTACATGGAACCTGTAATTTTTTTCCCCTGCTCTCTGCAGTGAGGTTGGACTAAATGACCCTTGAAGGTCTCTTCCAACTCTATGATTGTATGATTTATAAAAAAATAGTTATTTAGTAGTTTTTTAATATAGGAAGTACCTACTTCCCTTAGAATTATCCACTTGGTTTTCATAGTGCTGTTTTGTTTTGTGAAGAAACCTATCTTATCCCTGATACATCCTCTGAGCACAGGACCAGTGTAGACTGCAGTGTAAATGAAAGCATTCAAGAAAGAAGACAGAACAATTTCATTAATATATAAAATTTTAAGTATTTTTTTCATGAATTTCAGGTTATTTTTGATGCCTTTAAAAAGCATGGTCCCAGTGATATTACCTTGGATGACATTGGCCTGACAAAGGGAAAGTGTAATGAAAGTATCTACGTAGAGCCAACTTTGATTCCAGTTGCAACTACTGTACCTTCAGTTCCCAGTAAGTGAACACTAAATTATAGTTGATTGCTCATTTCCTTTTATTATATTTCTGTATGAGTAGTTCATAATTTTCAGTCTTATTTTTTATAAAAAACTCTCTCTGAGGCCTTGTATCATTTCACCTCACTGTCTTCTTGCCAACTCTTCTGAATCCCAGGTTTTGTGAGAAATTGGAGGCAGGTTGATTTTATTCACACTTTTTTGCCATTTTCTCCAAGTGATAGGTAATGAAACATCTCTACCTTTAGTATATATGCACTTCTCCAGACAGCTTTGTGTGGCCTTATCCATACCTCACACACTGCAGAGGCTTTTAGAGGAATGCACAGAGATTCAAGATTCTTCAAAACATTCTAGTCTCACAAAGTTAATTAGCCATAAATCTGAAGAAATTATATAAAAAATGAAGAAAGATTGCATATGATCTTAATCAAGTCCATGTTTATTCAAACAAAAAATGGTACAAATATGAGTAGTGTTTGTGTTTTTAAATATCTAATAGGACTTTGTAATTTATTGTGAAAGTAGCTTGAGCTATTGGGAGAAAAAAAGATTTCTACAAAAAAACTGATTGAAAAATGTCTTAAAATCATTAAGATGATGAGTATATTCCAGAACTGTCTCCTATTAGGTTTAATTTTACTTATAAAACACTGCTAGCTATTCTTCTGGCGGTATTTTGTAAATTAAAATTATCTAAATTCAAAATAATAGAAAAAGATTGTTTGCATTGTTTTCATATGGAAATACTGTCATAGAAATGTCATTCTATCAAATCTGTCACATTTTAATCTACTGACTGCATCAGGACAGGTAAGAAAACAAAACTCTAAATACAAGAGCAAAATTCAGTTTTAAAGCTCTATCCCGCATCACAGGAAGGAAAAGTTCAACAATGATCTCTCTGTCAGAATAATTAAATTTTAGTAACACTAATAATTTCAGTCATAACTTACCAAAATGTGTTTTGAAATTTGATTGCTGTTTTCATTAAAGTAATGATGTAGAGCGGTGCTGATGCCTGCCACCTACAGCCATCTTTCAAGTGCTCTGGGTAAACATACCTCAATAGTCAGTGTCAGTTTAATAATTAGTGGTAGAGCAACCCTGTGGTAAATATCAGCTGAGTGCTGCTGTCAAAATGCCAAAGAAATGTCATTTAAAATATAGATACCTTACTCAAAATATTTACTATTTTTATTACTCAATAAAATGAACTGGTCATCTGGCAGATAGATTCTCACAAATCACATCAAACAGGATCCATAATATCCTACAGTATGTTTCAGTCTAAGCTGGCACTGAGAAAAAACTAACTTCTTTGAACAACTTTGTAGAGGCATAACTTTGTATATGCTATCTGTAACCTGATGAAGAGAAGGGAATGTTATCAATCATTTTCAAAGAAGTAGAAATGGATGTGGTGCAAGCTTACTAACACTAATGATTTCACTACAAATGTCATGTGTAAAAACAAGAGATGAAAGATTTTTAGCTGAGCCAATTTCTTTTGCTAGAGTAGGAACGTCAGTATGAGGTGCTGGCATCATTCACAGTGTCACAAAAGCCCATTGAAAAGTCAAAAAATATTTTTGATAGTAGAATATGGAACCTGGATTTTCTTTTGTCTTTTGCACAAGATAGTCACTCTGCACTTTCATCTAAAACAAAGATTACTTTCATCTTCATGTGTTGTATGTTTTAAAACACAAACAGAAGTGTAGAAATTACAGTGTAGATTGTGCATTTAAGATGTATATGTCAATGCAAATTAAATTTTTTTACAAAGTACTTTTTTTTATTAATATGTCATATATAATTTTCTATCGTGTTGCAAAAACCAGCTATGAATTTATATTTAAAGAACAATGGAAAATATTTAAGCTTTTTTTGAGGAAAATAAACTACTTCTATTGTTCTTCCCTGAAAGAGAAAGAAAACAGTTAGTGATGTGCCTTAAATTTAACCTGGCAGGGGGACTGGACTAGATGATCTCTTGAGGTCCCTTCCAATCCCTGATATTCTGTGATTCTGTGAACAGTGGATCAGATTTCATCATAAATTTTCCCTGTTCTGCCTTCAAGAACGTTTGTTTTGTATTCCCCACGTATCTTTGTGTATGTTTGTACATGCAGTAAATCTCCTTTAAAAAAAAGTTATTTGCCATCAACAACAAGAAGTAGTCTTTATAGTGAGTCAACAAGATGAAACACAACATGCTTGTTAGTCAGTATATAATTGTTAATGGTACCTTTTCCTTTTGGATTTTGGCTTTTCTTTCAAGGATTGAATTGTTGAAGTAGAAATTTCTGTAAGAAGGCTCTTGAGCGAAAATTAAAACCTTTCCAGTATTTAGAAGAGCTTCCCCTTAGAGGGATAAAAAAAGGCAAACTTACAGATTATGCAGTCCCTAAATAAGAGTCTCAGATTACATGATACCAACAGATGTATTGAAAAACAAATTTTGAGCCATAAGGAGTGGGGTGGTGTTAGTATTTAAACAAAGTCTGAAGGCTAAGAAAATAAGTTTTAATTCCAAGTTTAAGTTTTAATTCCAAGTATAAAACAACAACAAAACAAAATTTAAAAGGTATAATTCTTCTGCCTTAATGTTTATTTCCTGAAACAGGTGAAGAAGCACTGTTTATTTTGTAATACAGTGCTTGGAAACAACAGAAGTGGGAAAACACCAACACATTCTGGTACTATAGCTGAAGTGAAAATAATATTTATCAATATGAAGTAAAGTTTTGGTATATGAAGCTGAAATCAAAATAAGGGGTTTTTTAAGCTATAAAATTTATTTGCTACATGACAAAATGAGCTTTATACTTCAATATCTGTGCTAATACTGCAAGAAGATTGATCAGATTCTAAGCATGGTGAAGTGGATAAATAGGTTATATTGTGGAAGAGTCCTCTCTGTTAATGTAAATTATACAGTTGACTGCAGTACATTCATTGATGCAAATATATGAACTAGAGCTTTACATAATACTGTGGCATCAATTGTATTTGTCAGCAGGTCTGACACAGATGCTATAACTAATAAGGGCAGTGAATTTTTTGCATACCTGATTTCATCAATAATCTGTCCTTAACAGGGTGTTGGATTTTCACAACTCATTGTTTAAATTTTATACCCATTGTACCATAACTGAACCCTTGCAATGATGAAGTTAGCTTCACTGTATTCTTCATAAAATTACGTTCTCCAAATTATCTCTTTTACAATGGATTACAAAAATAAATCAACAGGCTAATGATGTTTTTGAAATCTTTTCTTTTTCAGCTGACTGTGGAGGGCCAGTTGAACTATGGGAGCCAAACAATACATTCAGCTCTGAAAACTTTCCAAAAAACTACCCTAATCAAGCTTCTTGTAAGTCACCCTTCTCCATGTCTTCAGAAAAAGTGCAGTCATATAGAAGTTAAGATATAAGTCTACTTTCCCAAGTAGGATGCTGTCAAGTAAAAAGATCTTCTAAGTACAGTGCTATATTTTAACTGAAATCTGTATGGCATTTAGCAAGAGCTAAGGAATCATGTGCAAGTTGATTAAAAAATTATGAAGTCAAGCATAATCTTTTGGAATGTGTTCAGATGGTCAATCTCTTATTTATTTGCCATGTCAATATTATATCTTTTCTGTTGAATAATTAACCTTTTCTAGAGGCAAAGAATGTGTGCAAGCAGTTTGCAAGGGATCCTCTCTTTATTGAGTGTATCTATGCTGCCTATTTATTTCACTTCTAGTATACAAGTGAAGAGACGTTGTTCTACTGATTTAATTTGACATCAGACAAAAAAGGAAATGCTTCAAGGTAGTCCACTCCATGCTGTTGAAAGAATTTTTTCATTACTTCTTAATGAAATTTTAATTATTTATTACTTCACCTTTATCTGGAGAATTGTTTTGAGCACTGATCACAAGAGCTGTAATTTTGTATTGTGTCCCACTTGAGATATGGCCCTCATTTCCAGATATTAATTTCACTGGTTCCTGAAGGAGATTTTCCAAGTGAGGAAATACTTGACATTCTATCAACAAATTAAAAAACCCATGTGATTTTTTTAAACAATCTTTACTATTTTTCCATAGAATCCACACTTACATAGATTAAATATGATAGGCTAAATATCATAGGGTAAATATAGCATAGGCTTAACAGAAGAAAATACTTTTCTCAGAAAAGTCTAACTTGAAAGATAATCTTATGTGACTGATGTAAAAATTATGATCCTATCAAATAAGTGACAAGACTTCTACCTTTTGAATGATTCTTAATACTTTAGTAAAAACTTTTCAACATGAAAATGACACAGTAAATGTAACAATTGAAAAGGTGATTGTTGTGTTTTTATTTTCTAGGTGTGTGGTACTTAAATGCTGAAAAAGGAAAAAACATTCAACTTCATTTTCAGGTTTTTGATCTGGAAAATATTAATGATGTAGTTGAAATCAGAGATGGCAGAGGACTGAATTCCTTACTTTTGGGCAAGTAACAGCATTGGGTACTAAAATGAATGTAAAGGAAGAGCTAGAGGAAATGGGTGGATACAATACAAAGGAAATTAATTCTCTCTCATTTCATTCTGCATTCTACATAAATTATGAAGAAAACCTGAGAAAGCATGCTGTAAATGACATCACCTCTTCCAAATGTTTGCACATGTTAGCGTACACTCAGCTTTCTATGCGATCCAAATGAAATTAATTTCTCAATAAATAAGCCTACTCTAGTAGTAGACAAACAGAAGCAAATTTGGGTTTCAGCTTTGATCATTGCGGTCTGATAGTAGTTTTGGGGGAATAACTATACTAATTTCAATGAAAAACTTTTTGAAATACGGAAACCAAAACTGTTCAAATGTATTCATGTTCCTCTGGAGAGCAGCAGTCTATACAGGAAAAAACCCATTGCTAGATGTCTTCTCTACTACAAACCAGATGACAGTAATCCTCCTAACAGACAAGACTGAAACAAGGAAGGGATTTCTTGCAAACTTTACTACTGGCTACCATCTAGGTAAGCATACGAACCCTTGAATTTAAAATATTATACCACTGGTCAAATACATTTCATGAAAAGTGGGAGGTTTCTCTTGGCCCTGATCAAGATATAAAGAAAAGTAAAAGAGGAAAAGCCTAGCAATTATCCATTTGTACTTCATGAGTTTTAATATTAAAATGATGGGATTTTTTGCTTTAGCATAATTGGACTAATGTCTATACCATCTGCCACTGTGTGATATTATGTGAAAAATTTCTTCAGAGTTTTGACAAAATCTATTCAAATGTTGAGGGAGAAAATATAAACTACTCCCTATGCAAGTCTTAGATGAGAAAATTACTTTTTGATTCATATCAGGATGTCATTAATGTGTGTTTAAGTGCATTTATAAAATTCTGATTACCTACCATGTCCATTGGAAGAGAGAAATATATATGATAACTCTGATTAATGTTTGAAATATACTACTTGCATCTTTGAAAATTTGATCCTTAAAGTGTGAAACACCTGAGAAGAGTTAGTCTTCTAAGCATTTACACAGTATTGTTTCCCAGCCACCCCCTTTCTGAAAGATACCTTTTTTTAGGAACTGTAATTAGTCTTCCCACTTTATTTAAGTAAGTCAGCAATCAGGTCTCCAAAATATAAGAGCCAGAGCCAAATTGACCTCATTAATGTCTACAAATATGTAAAGGGGGAATGTCAGGAGGATGGAGCCAGGCTCTTCTCAGTAACCTCTACTGATTGGACTTGGGGCAATGGGTGCAAGCTGGAATACAGGAGATTCCACGTGAATGTAAGAAAAGGCTTTCTCACACTGAGGGTGACAGAACACTGGAACAGGCTGCCCAGAGTGGGTGTGGAGTCTCCTTCTCTGGAGACATTCAAAACCCATCTGGACACCTTCCTATGTGACCAGGTCTAGGTGCTCCTACTCCAGTAGGGGATTTGGACTAGATCACTTCTTGAGATCCCTTCCAATCGTTGACATTGCATGATTCTGTGTGATACTGTGAAATGCTGAATTACATGGAACAGCAATATGCTTACCAGTGCAAATATTTAAGGCAACTCTAAGCCAAATCTAAGAATTAATTAGAAGTTTTGTGTTATTTCTGTGGAAGTCTGATAGAAGAAAAATGGAAAAAGAAAAGATGGTGCTTATTCAGAGATCTCTGCAATACCACTCATTTGCATGAACAGAAACTTAATAATCTACACTCATTTTTTAATTTTTAATATCATAAAATATAAGTGTCTCCTGTTTAGCTACATTTAGCTAGCTGTAGCTTTTTATAGACTGACAGTAATAATGATACTGAGTGCACCCTCAGCAAGTCTGCAGATGACACCAAGCTGTGTGGTGCAGTTGATATGCCTGAAGGAAGGGATGCCATCCAGAGAGACCATGACAGGCTTGAGAGGTGGGCCCAAGCCAACCTCATGAAGTTCAACAAGGCCAAGTGCAAGGTCCTGCACCTGGGTTGAAGCAATTCCAAGCACAGATACAGGCTGGGTGGAGAGTGGCTTGAGTGCAGCCCTGAAGAGAAGGATTTGGGGGTGTCAGTGGACGAAAAAATCAACACAAGCTGCCAGTGTGCACTTGTGGTCCAGAAGACCAACTGAATCCTGGGTTGCATCAAGGGACGAGTGACCAGCTGGTCAGGAGAGGTGATTTTANCAGAAAGGCTGGGATAGGACTTTTTAATAGGATATATGATGGCAGGACTAGGCATAATGGATGTAAATTGGAAGGGGGTAGATTCAGGCTGGATATAAGAAAGAAATGCTTTAAAGTGAAGGTGATGAAACACTGGAAGAAGTTGCCCAGAGAGGTTGTGGATGCCCCCTCCCTAGAGGTGTTTAAGGCCAAGCTGGACGAGGCACCAAGCAACCTGATCTAGTGGGAAGTGTCCCTGCCCAAGGCAGGGGGGTTGGAACTAGATGATTTTTAAGGTCCCTTTCAACCCCATACTATTCTATGATTCTATATTAATTCTCTTAATCTATAAAAAAAATTAACCATTGATTTGCCTTTCTAAAGAAAACTGTTTAGTCCCCTTTTGCATGACTGAGAGGCAGGTTTGCATGGATGTTTGACCATTTTACTGCCTCTTGACTTCTCTGTCACATTTCTTCAGTCCAAAACCACTATGTCTTCTATTTCAGCTGGTTCAGCGTCTTTGCTGACCTAGCTTTGTCCACATTTTGTTGTAAAGTAAAAATTAAAGTTCAGCAAGGCAGAGTTGTTAAAGCAACCATTGTCAGTTATAGTTAAATATATTTAAAAGGTTCCATTTGCAAAAGAATTATGCTTATTCATGATCTTTGGAGCCAAAAGACAGAGTAATATCATTAGCATGCAGGCTATTTGACAAAAGCATTGTCATGGAATAAATCAATTTTACAAGAAAATCAGATTTTTCTTTGTATTTTATTTTTTTATGAAATACCAATTTTATCAAAAGGAAACACACTTTGAAAAGAAAGGCTTTTTAGCAGCATGCAATATAGGAAAGAGAAACCTAAATGATAACTAAGTTCTGTGAAAATTTTGAATTGTTTGTGGACACTGAATATGTGAAAATCTGATACAGGCATTTTATAAACCATATTCTTTTGCTTCCATATTCTCTAACAGGCCATACTGATTGATAATGGAATCATTTTATATGAATATTAAAAATAAAAAAGCAAAGTAATTATCTTGCTTTAAATACAAGCTCTTGATAATTGAATATTTCTATCAGTAAGTCCAGGAATGTAAAATGAAGAAAATAAACAATTTTTTAATAACTCTTGAGTTATAACTGTGATTTCTTGTAAATATGTAGAATTGTGCCATTAAAAATACTCTTTGACCACAGAAGAAATTAGAAGTTTATATTTACTTTCTATCTGGTCTGCTTTTGTAACTTGTTCTGAATTTGCTTAATCCTTCTTTTCTGAATGCTTTTCTCATTCATTTCCGTTATTTTTGTCTCTTCCACTTTCCCTCTCAGACACCTTTTGAAAGGACACTCCTAACTTTCAATGCAACTTGTTTTACTTGAAATACTCTGAGATATCTAAACTTCTGTGAAGATGCTGAACATCTGGAACTTGAAATTATTAGTCACTTTGGACAAGATCTGATGATTTGACTTTTGTCATTTCCACAAAGTTTATGACATATAACAGAAGGATGCTAGTAACTGAGCAATGCTAACTGTAGTAGAAAGTACAAGGTATAACAGGTTTAATGCCATAGATTTTATTCTTGTCATCATAGAATCTTTGAGTCATACATGGGAAAAGACCTTTAAGATTGCATAGTTCAATTACTAACCTGCCTATGTCTATTGCTCTACTATATATCTAAGAAATACTTTCAAGTACTTCCAGGGACAGCGATTCAACCACTTCCTTGAGAAGGCTGTTCCAATGCTTGATAGGTATTTTGGTGAAAAAATTTGCCCTAATATTCAAACTAAACCTCCCCTGGAGCAATCTAAAGTTATTTCCACTTAGCCTATCACTAGATGCTCTGGAGAAGAGGCCAACACCTGTTTCCACTACAGTCTTTCAGGTAGATGTAGAGAGTTATATGGTCTCCCCTCAGCTCCAGGCTTAACAACCTGAGTTCCCTCAGTTGCTCTTCATAAGACTTGCGCTCTAGAACCCTCACCAGCTTTATTGTTCTTGTTTGGCACCTCAGTGTCTTTCTCTAGGTGAGTGGCCCAAAATTGGCGCAGGCTCACCAGTGCTCAGTACTGGAGGGCTATGACCTGCCTAGTCCTGCTGGCAACACTATTTCTAATAAGACCCACGAGGCTATTTGCCTTCTTCTCTGCCTGGGCACACTGATGGCTGTTGACCAATACCCCCAGGTCCTTTTCCACCGGGCAGCTTTCCAGCCACTCTCTCCTGTATAACTTCATGATATGAAGGGTGTTGCATATTATCCACTGATCAATTTTTTTACGGTCAAGTGTATGATCTCCAGTGAGCATCAAATTTCCTCAAAATTGTGGATTAATTTTCCTTTCTTATTTTGCTTCAGGAGCATGTGCAATTGATGAGCATCAGTGTGGTAGTGGGGAGTGTATACCATTGCATCACATCTGTGACAACATACTTCACTGTGAAGATGGCTCTGATGAAGCAAAATGTGGTAAGATTTCCTTTATCCAACTAGAAGGACCATATGCATGTTTGGTAGAAATTGCTTAGAAAACAGCCACAAAAGCTCAGGTAGCATAGAATGCTGCAGCTGCATCCAGGCCATGCCAATTTACACAACAGCATTTTGTCAAGCTTGTCAGGGCCAAAATTATAAAATCACTTTCCTGAGATAGCATATGTAAGCTGGGGAAGATGTCCAGAAAAGGTAGGAAGTTTCTCTCTCCTTAAAACTCTGGCTACTTATAATGGCCTGAATATAAAATGAAAACTCATTAAATGTTTTTCTTCTGTATCCATTTCATATACCTAAATTCTATCCCATTTTGCTGTAACTAGTTTCACAATAGTATTCTCGATGTAAATTCCCAGATAATCTTGTAAATGTGTTTACAAACTGCAGCACATCCTACTATCTAATTTGCCTGTACTCTATGTTCTGGAGCCATTGATGTAGGGTGAAGGAATGACACAGCTGCAAAAGCAGCAGCCATTGCTCGTAGTGAATGTACAGACACAATAAAGTGATGAACAGTTGCCATTGCTAAGACCACTGGTGAAATTGTTATTACCAAAATGTAGGTGTCCAGTTTATGGTTGGATGGTTTATGGATACACATAATTTGTGAAAATATTTGGTGGAAAAAGGTTCCCTGGACAACTAAGAATTTCTTTTTTTTTTTTTTTAATTCTTTCTTGCTGTCAGTTTATTTCAAGTGCATTTTATGTTTTTCCTTCATTCTGACAATAACAATCATCTGCCTGAAATGTAGCTCCTGGGGTGTATAAGAGATTCTGTTGACCTTCTTATAGTCCAGCTTCCTAAGTCACTGTGCCAATAACAGAGGGTTTTTTTTCACCAAATATTTATTGGGTTTCTGAATATTTTTGGTGAGCAAAATTTTTCATAGAAAGATTATTTTTCAGAGAGTGTTTTTATTGTGTATATGATTTAACAAAAGCTGAAATGAAACCATCAAAAATTCTCATAGCAACTGGAGCTGGAAAATGCATTATTTCTGTCATTTCTCATTTTAACCTTATTTCTAAACAGTGTTGCTAAGTACTGACTGTGTAACTAAAGATTCATACAGTATGTGAAAACTGAGTTGATGAAAATATACTGTTTATTGTCTATGCATGCAGTATCTGCAAAATACAGGGCATGAAATTCCCTTGTGGCAGAAATATAGGGGAGATAACAATAAGATTTCCATCCAGTGTAAGCACAACATCCTGGAGATACAGAGTTTATTGCCATAAAGGAATTTAACTTTTTTTTCTGTTCTTTGCTGCCAATAAAAAAATTGCTCGTGTTGCATTTTTGCTTTCTTTGGGCAAGAGGAACAGTGGTTTACCACCTATCTTAAATGCTACTATCCATTTTATTCTACAGTAAGATTACTTAATGGTTCTCAAAGCACTGAAGGGCTGGTACAGGCCAGGATTGGAACAACGTGGCACCTGGCATGTGCAAGTGATTGGGATGAAGACATTTCAGATAGTGTTTGCCAGCTGCTGGGACTAGGGTGAGTGAAAAATACTCATTGTCCCTTTAACTTGTTTACAGGTATGTTGAGCGGTGTTTTCCTCATCATTTTACTGGTGTCCTTATCATTCCAAAACTGACAAATTTTCTGTGGCAGCTGAAGTGTTTGATGTGCCAACAAATTTGTGAGTGCTGCAAACCCTGTTTTGATGGCACTCATTATAGGATTTAAGGCTCTGAATATGGTAGGTTAAGTATGTAGATACATATTGGAGAACACCATGAGACTGATCTGGATGTATTAGTCTTTTATCACTTTATCCCATCCTTTGATAAGGATGGCTCAAGAGTAAAGCTGGAGCAAACAGCAGCCTTGGCTGGTCTGCTGTCATGCTAAAGCTCTTTTCAAGTAAATTCACAATAATTGCCTGGGTATTTTGCTACTGGCCTCCCAATGTTTCATACCTCTCTTTAGATATGAGGTGTTGAGAGAGGAAGTTGTATTTCTCTTAGGATATATTTAGAGGGGTGAGGGAAGAGGGAAGCATATAACTGGAATAATAGACTTGTCTTCAGTCCCTGTTCAGCAGAATTTCCAGGGAAGAGGTGGGAACAATTGAGAATGCAGAAGTGTTGCATTTTTCAATCTATGATAAAATTTATGGCCTAAATTATGGCATTGCTTACACTGCATGCAACATCACTGCCATCCACAGAATACCAAATAGCTTTCCTACAGTGTTGTAGTTTTTAGAGAATGACACTCATCCAAGTAATAATCAAATTCAATAGTAAGCTTGGAATTGATTGTGTTGGTCTCTGGCCAAAGTAAGATGCCTGAAAATGTTCTTCTGATAAATTAATTGTAGAAATCAGTAAGGTAGACTTAAAAAGATATGTTGCTTGAAAGTATTTTGAATCAATGGATGAATGTGTGCTGGTTTGGCTTTTTTTACTGTTTTCCTTTTGGGTTGACACTGTATTTATATAAATATCAGATACCTGAATGTACGAATCCTGACTGTAGTTTCTGCAAGAAAAACATACAATCTATGAAAAAACGTTCTTCTAGTCAAATACCTTACCCTTTACAGTAGCCAGTACCCTTCCTCCTCTGATTCTTTCTTCCTACCCATCACTTTTCCCTCTATATCTGCTTGATAGTAACCATTTTGTGGTCTATTGATTCAATTTATGGCCGTTCTGGTTTGGGTTGGGTTTTTTTTTAATTTTATACACTGGAATGAACTTTGTCTTCCATGCTATTTTCTATTACCTTTTAAAAATTAGTCATGCTTTTGTCTCCATGACATTGTGTTTCAGTTTGTCTCTATCAGCTAGTGACATGTTCCTGTTAAATAAAAATCCTATTAAGTTTCTTAGTTATTTCTTTTAAATTCCATTGTCAAGAATAAGTATTTTTGAAAGCTAAACTGCATTATGTTCATCTATCTTGGGTGCTGCTGCTGTGTATATATAAAAATAAACAGCTATATATAACTCCTGTAAGCATTCGCTTTTCACAAAACTCCCTGTAGCAGTGTATCTGCTAATAAGTAGCAACTTATTTGTTGAAAATGAATGTTTTTAATAACAATTCTTGAGTAGGCTACAGCTCATCCTTCTCTACTGAATAATTGCCTAGAATCATGTTTTATTAGGGAAAGAGGCTAAGGTTCATCTAGGACAATTTACTTTTGCTGTTAATTGCTTATGCATTTGCTACTCTCATTTACTGTAAAATTTATGGAAAGGACTGATATGCTAAAAGTCTTGTAGCATATCTTGATATTTTATGTAGCTGGACTAGAAAGTGCCATGTTCCCCACATTCTAATAAATCACACATGTGACTCCTCCTTTCGTATCCATTTTTCAAATATGTGGCTGTTGCATTTGTGAAATGTGCCAAACAGGAAGCAAATCTGTCTATGTATTCATCTACAAAACATAGCCTAGGCAAATAATTTACAAATATCCTTAATGAGTTTCAAGTGAAAGATGAACACATTTTTGAGAAACCTGAACAAGATCCTTTGCTTGTAATTATGTACATCTGACAACACTGTTAAATCCTGAGCACTGCTCTTTGTTACAACAAAATCCTTCACTGAGCTTTTCACCATTCTTTCACAATCTATTTTCTTAAACTCATGAAATTCATGAGAAGAAAGTGAGTGCATTGGAATTCAAGGTCTTATTTTGGTTTTTCCTCCTCCCCTCTTATGAATGGTCATTGATAGCTGCATCCCTGCTCCTGGAAAGACTTCAGAAAATCCTATCTTTGACAGTCAGTCCCAAGTTTTTCAGCACACTGAGAATATAACACATGGTGTAAAAGGAGTCACAAAAATCCCCCATAAGATATGCAAAAAGAATGTTTATTCTGATGCATGAACTAGGATAATAAACAGCATAGATCTTACTCTATTGTAAAGCCAGTGAGAATCATGTCCTGGATTTAAGAAAGAACCTGATTCTCAATGTGCTCAGGCTGTACCACTGAGGATCAGAATTAGGACAGTCCTAAAAGCTGAATCATAGACTTAATTTCATGTCAGTTGTCACCAAATAATGTGCATTTTGGCCTGAATGCCACAGGACAAGCCTCAAGATAGGACAAGTCCTAAGCTGCACTCAGGAACAGACATTGCTTGTAAGATTGGCATAAGTCCTATTGCTTAAGAAAATGCCTTTCAAAACCAGAAAGTATTCAGAAATTATTTTTATTTATTATTTGCAAATTTTCATATTAGAAGACTGTGTGCACATCAGCACTTAGAAAACAGCAGCTCTTCATATGGCTCTGCATGTGTACAAAGATTTTTTTTTTTTATGCCAGAAAGTGTTTGCTATTTGTAATTTCCTGCTATTTTTCATTGTTTGTTTGTTTTTCTAACTGTCAAAATCAGCAGATGAAATAGAAATGCTGCCCTGTTACTCAAACACAAATCTAACAAAATGGAAACATCCCACAGTCTGAGAACAAAACAATGAATTACAAAATACGGTCTGACCACAGCTCTTTTTCTCTCCATGTTTTCTCACAGGAGAGCAAATGTATTTCTCAGGTATATATTCCAAGCTGGTCACAAAAATCAGAAAGTATATAATGCAGAATATCCTATAAATCTGGATGAGTTGTAAACTTCAAAGCAATTTCTCTCATCAGTAGTACACAAAATTCCTGTTGTTTGAAAGGCTATCACTAGAAAAAGAGGGAGCTGATGAACTATCTAATTCAATAGCAAACACGACACCCTTGACTTTTTCCACAAAGAGTTACTTTGATTTTAAAAACCTATGAGACAAGAAGGAAGCACTTATTCCATTAGATTCTTCTCAATATGAAACATAGTTTCATTTCTTTTGTAAGCATAGAAGCAAAACTGATATTCTGAGGTTATGCTACGACTGTTCCATCTTTCATACTAAGTTTGAGTTCCATATGTTTAAGAATTGGTACTGCAAACCCATCACTCTGGCACAAAAATCAGAATTTGATTATTTATCATTATTAAAATAACTAATTTATGTCTCTTTCAATATTGTTATATCATTAGAAATCTTAAGATATAAGGTTGAAAGAAGGCGAGACACGTTTTATACCATGCGAGTTTCATGCCTCATGAGAAATAGTCATTTCAGGGGAAAAAACAAAACAAAACAAAATCTAACTACTAGTATAATAATTTCACATATATTCCCAATATGCATGTCTGTCTTTTCCTTCCAGGGATGCAAATAGGTCATCAAATGTATTATTCACTGGAGATGGCCCATTTGTCTATATCACCAGAGCAGCTAATCACAGCCTAATATTTACAAAAAGGTGGGTAGAATGAGGTTTCTTCCTCATACAAAAGATAACTTAAAGTATGGTAGTGAATATACACTATTTTCTAGCTCAAGATTATCTGACAGTTAACATGATTCTATATGAGCTCCAGAATGCAAACATATCTAAGTTTTATTCTCTGTCTGCTGATGAATTCTTGTGCAACACTGCATAACTAACTCAATATTCCCCCTTTCATGCTTGGCTATTTGTTGTAAATTTTAAAGGAGAGAAGCATACCACATTTTAAGCTAGAACTCAACACAACCTTTTTTATATATTTACTGTGAAAACTGTAGTATTCCTATTTCAACTAAATAATTTTTGTCTAGAAATCTCTGAATTATTAATACGTAATATATCAGAATTAAAATGGAGTGGTATTCACCCATGGTTATGTAGTAGTTATCACACTAGGTTCTCTCTGTAATCAACAGAGAAAAATAAGCTTTTCAAATTGTTATCCTTCATTGAAATATGAGTCTGTAATCCACTGGCTTTATTGATACAGATGTAAAACTAAGTGTGAACTGATAAAATAAGTAATGTACAATTTAGAGAAATTAGTATCTCTCCAGAACTGCTTCTGGATTTGTTTCTAGGTGAATCATTAGATTAGATGATTCTTGGAGTATGTTCAATTATATTGTAATCTTTCTCAGTCCAAATAAGAGCTGAAATTATTCCAAAGTGCCCAACAAAGTAATATAATAGTAGCACAAGTTTATACTCTCTGGAAATTCTGGAATTTACAGCACACCTGTACATATTTTCCTGGAA
Organism: Turnix velox; assembly: GCA_013400935.1. Taxonomy (NCBI): domain Eukaryota; kingdom Metazoa; phylum Chordata; class Aves; order Charadriiformes; family Turnicidae; genus Turnix; species Turnix velox. Next base: position 36,091 of record VZTY01022897.1, read on the forward strand.
TCCTACCAAAATCCAGTAAAGCAGAAATTCAGCTAAAATACTGAAACCATGTTGAGGATGGAAAGAGTTTTTTCAGGTTTCCTTTATAAATATACCACATAGTAATAAAGCGGGAGTTAATTCTTAATTTATTATGCTGTATTTTATCTGGATTTGAAAAAGAACAGTTTTTTAAACTAATGGAATAACATTACAGGTTATTTTTGTCTTGAGTGGATGACTAAACCAGCATTGCCACAAAAGATCTTAAAGAGCACTAACGAATTAAAGATGTCTTCTGCTTGTATCAATTAAGCACTAAAAAATGATTAATGCAGGAAGAAATTGAGTAATTCATTTCAGTTATATTTCTGTTGCAGAATTAGGTATGTTCTACCATACTTCATCTAAACTTCTGATAGGAATAATTTTACATAGTGACTCCATTACAGATGCCCATACTTCTTTTGTACATATAACAAATGATAGAAAGATCATGATGATTTGATAAATATAAACAAACAAACAAATTACTTACACTTTATACATTGATTATCAGTTATCTCTCACATTGTGTTTGGTCTTTGTTCAAGCACAGCTCCCACTGAAGCAAGGGAAGGCATGCATGATAGGGCTGGAAAGCTGTGGTAGAAGAGACATCAAAACTGTTCTATAATGCCTTTACTTAATGTGTGTCTTGGCAGCATAGCTTTGTAGCAGAGCAAAATGCTACCTTCAAGATCTTGAAGATGAGCAGATTCCACAGGCATAATTGCTTTTGCCTGTCCTAAGAGAAGATCACAGATACCCCAGCTACTCTATATTTCTGATGAGTATGCTGCTCCATAGATGACATTCAGAGAGACATTGACATAGAATAGGTTTTCAACACATGCAAGTTCTCTTTTGCCTTTTGAATTTCCTTGGTGCTGACCAAGAGACAGCTGAGGACTGGTGAACTGAAGTGTAGGCAAGGAAGTGGTTTTCATGCAGAGAGACAGCTTCATAAAGAAGAAAAAGCAGAAGGCTGTGAAGTAATTTCTGCTAAAGCAGGTGGTGGTGATGGGGCAAAGACCCTCATTACATCTAACTCCCTGTTTCAATGGAAATAGAGAAAAATCTGGTGCAGTGGATGTTAGTTCAGCTAGTTTATGCATGTAATTAAGAGAAATGTGGGGTCAGTAACACAAGCTCATAAATATACTGTGCTGCTGACCACCCTTTTAAATCCTATTGAAGAAACTTGGCCAAGAATATTTAGTTGCTATGAAACTTATTCAGAAGACAGAACTGGTTTCCTGTGATTTTATGCATTTCTAGTTTTCCACCTTAATGCTTCTCTCACTACCATCATACATTTTAATGAAGTCAATTCAACTTTGAAAACAAATTACACCATTTTTAATATAAAATACAGATTTCCACATTCAATTTAAAACTTTAAAATACCAAAGTAAAAATATGGTTATGTGAGACTTTTCAGGGCTGGAGGCTTATCTCATTCTTGCTCCCCCTGTATTGAAAATTTAAGTGCAGAGGTAGGGATGGTTACAGTTCCTACCTGCCCTTCTTGTACCACAAGCCATTGTGAAAATGCTGTGTCACCTCAGGTATTATTTCCCTGAAAACAAATACCAAATTTTAAAGCAAACATAGTGAGAGAAATGTAATATCAGATGAGTTTTAAACTATTTTTTCCTTTGTCTATTTACAAATTATGTGGAAATGTATACTGTAAAGTAGATTTTTCTTTTGTGCATTACCATACAATCAGATTTAAATTGCTAGCACATAGACTGTCCTAAGTGTTTAGATTCACTACAAGCTATGAAGATAATATTAAAAACTCTGGGTATCAGAAATGCTTGAGTAGTTTTGATCTGTGGTCTTGTGCTCTTCAGACTCCAGCTTTATATCACTGCTAAATGATTTTTTACCCTGTATATGCAGCTATGTATTTTAGAGTGTATTATAATCATAGTAAGAAAGATACAGTGATATCAAACTAACTCCTTCAATTCTTTGGTCACACTGATCTCTAGTGGCAAGGTATTGAAAATATCTCAAAAGGCAGAAAAAAAAACCCAAAACTGCAGTTAGAATTTTATTTGAAATCTGTCACAGACACAAGGAGAACATTATGTTCCTAAAACACAAGGGGAGTCTACTTTTATTTCCATAACATGGACAAATTGTGTGTTGAAGATTAATATGTACATTTAATACATAAGTATATTTATAATTGAACTATTATATTTATCAGATTGATGCTGAAAAACATGCATTTTTGCATATGCATAAGTATATATATGTTCTTATAGATATATATCTGTGTGTATGTGTATATATATGTGATAATCATTTAGTGTTACCTTGTGAGCAGATACTTGTGATTTAATTGCATTTTCATTCTAGAGAACACTGTCTGAACAACTTGGTGGTTCGTCTGCAATGTAACATTAAACGTAAGTACACGTACTCTGGGAATAGCTCACACAGAAATCAAATTGTTCAGTCCATAAAGCCTAATGTTTATAGTTTGAATTGAAAGGTTAGGGAATGGACTATAAAAGCTGTGTTCTTAATGATATAAACACAAGATAATTTACAGTCTTCACTTGTTTTCAGAGTTAAGTTTACACTAGAGACAGTTCTATTCTGAAAACACATATATAAAAGAATCCAGAAAGCATGAGGAAAGAATACATCTGAATCCAAGTTATAAAGTGGCATCTTGATTTCGGCCATAAAGCATCAATTTTTTTCCACAGTAATAGCGTTTTTTAACAGCAATTCAGATACTACAAAGATTATTTCCCTGAGAATTTCAACTGGTCTAACAAAACAATGTCTCCCTTAAAAATCTATTTGTTTTTATTGGTTTTTAGCTTGTGGAAAACACCTAGTAATTCAGACCAATGGAACAAGGATTGCAGGTGGAAGTGATGCCAGAAGAGAAGCTTGGCCTTGGATAGTTTCACTCCATTTCAATTACAGACCTGTTTGTGGAGCTTCCCTTATCAGTGATGAATGGCTGGTGACAGCAGCACACTGTGTATATGGGTAATGTTAATTGCACTCATAAGACTAATGTATTTGGATACTCTCTCAACATGGAAGTATCCAAATGTTGAATAGTTGTTCAGTAAAGCAGGGTTACAGTTTGACTACAGCCATCAATCAATTCTGTATGGAGCAAAGCACACTTTTAAAGGATCATACTGAAATCACTGGGGAGCAGCAGTTTTTAGAGGTTTTCCTAGATTCTTTAGAATAAATTGTTAAAAACTTACAAGTGGCTCTTTCTCTCTACAACTCCAGGGAATCTCTACAACCAGCAGTGATGGCTTGTGAATACATGCCATGTCTTTCCTTTTTGAATCTCATCTTGATGAAAACCTTACTTTATGTGCAGGTTCACTATGGAGACATCAGATCATGGATAATTAGTGATCCTGATATAAAAAAACAAGCAGTTGAATGTTTAATTATTGTGTTTTGAATCACTTGTTGGTGCAGCTAAAGGCTCCTTTGCTTTCTGGTGAACCCTTCATCCTCACTTTCAAGCTGAGAGTCATGAGAACTAAGCAGCATTTTCTGAACAATGACGACTTAAACTTTATATATATGGTATTAATACCTAGCACATGTGATTAACCTTTAATTAATATGGGACTCCATTAACTAGTTGAATCTCTGCCAGTGGTAGAAAGGGTGACATCATACCTCATGAAGGTAAACTCAGTGTTGCCTGTTCCTCCTTTGTATTATCATAGATTGATCAAGATGTATTGCACATCACTAGAATGAATGTTGGAATGAATGCTGATTCCTGTGCATTGATTGGGCCATACTGGATATCCCCTAAATGGGTTATTTGTGCCATTCAAAGACATGATGCATATTTAAATACTTTCTAAGGTTTCCTTCCATAACATCTATAATAGAAATTAATGTTATAGAAGACACCTAGAAACTGGAATGGCAAAAAAAATATTAATATTCAAAATTACAGTAGAGCTTTTATTATAATTGGCTAAGTAGCAATGCAGAGAGACTATGCCATACATTAATGCTGCTTCAGTCCATGACAGTAGCTATCTTCCACACAAAGACTAAAATGAAAATGATCGAGCCCTCATATTTCACACAATAAATCTCCACCTGTCTTGGTACTTCTTTTGCACTTAAATCACCTTTCCACTTAAATCTCATTTTATCATCATGACTTTTCTGGAATTTACTTAAATGGGAGCTTGCAATTTTATGCTTTAATTCTGAACATTTAACTTTCTTTGTTCTAAACTAGGAGCATTTAGCCTCTTAATGTCAAACCAAAAGATCAATAGAAACTAAATCAGGCTGGAAACAATTTTGAAACTATGACCTTGTTCATTAAAAATTAGCAAATAAGTTCTCGAATGTAAATGCAGCCTCAAACCAGCATACATAGCTTCGCAACAAAAATGCATATTTTATCTTAGTATACATTTTTGTATTTAGATTAAAATATTAAGACACCAATTTTCTGAGTTTGTGATGACACATTTAGATCTCTCAGACCTTGGAATTCAAGACCTATTTGTTTTTAGAAATTCCATAATAGTTTTCTAACTGGGATGGGTATTAATTGCCTTGCGGGCAGTCAGCTGCATTCTTCAGAGTGTTTAAAAAGCTGCAGTAATTTAGTTAATGTATTTTCCTCCTCTGAGCTACTCTCTGATTAATTCTTTATAAATAATGCATTATAAGCTTAACATAAAAAATCAACCACATACTTCTACAGTAGGGATGTTTAAGATAGAATTGCTATCACAAAATTGAAAGCACAACCACTACACCATATTTATTCTGATGAAATGTGCATGTGCTATGAGTCAACATGAGGTTAAAGATAAGCATTTTACCTAACATATTTTTCAAACCTTTCATTAATCATTCATAATTGTGAATATTTTTTTCAACTTCTAGGAGGCAATTAAAACCATCTCAATGGAAAGCAGTTCTTGGCTTATATGACCAAAGAGATATGATGCAGTCTTCAACAGTAGTTCAAAGCATTGATCAAATAGTTATAAATCCTCATTACATGAAGCTTACAAAAAACAGTGATATTGCTCTCATGCACCTTCAATATAAAGTGCAATTTACAGGTGAGTTGTTATTTTCCCACGAAACAGATATACTCATTTATGCAAAATTCTAACTGTGCTGTGATAAGGTGGCTGAACATTTTTACAAGCTAATCATCCTGGAGTCAGTCCAGTACTTCCTGGAAAAGTGGGTTAGAATCAACAAACAGTTTCTTATGTGACTTTATAAAAAACTGAATAGAGAGAAGAGAATGAAATTGATTGCTTGTTTCTCATTCACAGATTACATACAACCGATTTGCTTACCAGAAAAAAATCAACAGTTTTTACCAGGAATTAACTGCTCCATTGCTGGCTGGGGTACTATTAGGCATGAAGGTGGGTCATCTAGTTGGAAAATTGATGGGCATGAAGCTGTAAGAAAAATTTGCTCCTTATTCTGCAGAGATTGCTAAAGTTGAATAGTTTAGATAAACACATGGAAATTTTGGAACTATCCCTCTCCAATGGTCCTTCTCTAAAGCAAAGCAATACAGGTATAACAAATTTATTAGAAAAAATATTCATATATATATTTTACACCTCTCTTTACAAGTTATGATGACTACTTTGCTCAATATGAAATATATACATCTTTCCAGATACTGGGTGATGGACAAGGAAGGTTAGCCTTTCTGACAACATGCAAATGATTTTCTCCAAAATTCATGCATACTGAATGTAGTGTGAAATGCATGTTCTGTTTGTATATCATGCACCAGATATGGAGTCTCAGTGCCATGTCATTTACACAGTCATATGCATTTGCCTCTAGATTTTCAGAATAAAATTGCATTTTGAATTCCAGGTAGGAATTAACATTTTTTTATAAGTCTTGAGATAGTCAATCAAAGTTATACAATTAATACCAAGGAAACATTTGAAAATCCAAATTCCTAAACCTTTAATTACCCCTTAGACTTCCCACAGTGAGTTAATAGTCATTGATTTTAGTAATCTAGATATAATTATAACCAAATTCAGTCCCACTACACAAATAAGACAGGATTCTGTTAATGAGCACTGTTTAATCAGTGACTGTGCTATAGGGGTGTAATTCTGAGTAATGCTCTGTAGTGTGCCCAGCGTACTGGAACAGAAATAAAACCAATACTGTTTTGAGCGGGTTGTACGTATTTATTACAGCAGGTACTTTGTATTTCCATCAGGTCCCACTTCAGACATACTGCAAGAAGCAGAGGTCCCTCTCATTTCAAATGAAAAATGCCAACAATGGATGCCAGAATATAGTATTACTGAAAATATGATCTGTGCAGGTTATGACACAGGAGGAGTAGATTCCTGCAAGGTAAATAGAAGCAACTAATTTCCACTGTTATTATACACTATAGCTAGTTATTGAATAAAATGATCCTTGGTCCTCTGATATTAAAATAAGGACAAAACAACCACTGTCCATGAATTTAATTTCTACTTACAATATTTTTCCCATTTAATACTTTATCAAGGCATAAGTTGAAAAGATAAAAATTTATATCATCTTGATATAAAAAAAACATGGATGGAGATAGATACAAGGACTGGAAATTTTCTGCATTAAGCTTTGAATAATTACTGCTGAGAAAAGAGGGACATGCTTAGGGAAAAGCAGAGCACAGAGTAATGAATGCAAAATAGAAAACTCAGAAATGCTTCATGCAAGGAAAGAGAGAGCAACAATGCTTTTCCCAGAATCTGTAGACTTTGGAGATGTTTTCAAAGCACATTTTGAGTACACTGCCTTTCTAAATTGATCTCATATGCTGCTTCCTGGGGATCTAGTCTTTATCTATTCCAACTCTTCTTATAACTCTTCTTATATCTCTTTGATGATATAGTCAGAGCTGGCTTGTACATAATTTTTCTTTGAGCAATATGGAGCCTATGGCATGGAGACTTACTGGTTCTCCTCAAGACTGATGAGGACTGTTCTCTCATTACTGCTCTAGCCTTGCCCTCACAACCTATGCCCTCATCAGCTGCAGCGACTTAGGCTAGTTTAGTCAAAGAGTGTATGTAATTCTAATTTCACTTGCCATTACTTCAGCTTCTCTGGCTTTCCTCTTCCCTTTTGCTTTCTGAACCTCATATGGTAAAAAAATAGTAACAGTGTAACACCATAGGCTGATCCAGAGTGCAAGTGACCAGCACTATGATCAATGACCATTCAACCATAAGCAAAGATGACCAACTAAGTTCAGCCTTTAGGCTGCTGTCACAACCTTTGAACTTTTATGATTCCCTAGTTACAAGCAGCAGTGTTATAATGGCTGATTCCTTACAGAACTCTCCCATAAAGAAGCATTCACAGACCTGTGAGAAGACAAAAATAAACCTAATTCATTGTTTCCACAGTCATTGTTTTCTTTCCCATCGAAACAAGATGCTCATTTCTGAGCCCCTCCCCCACTCAGGCTGTGGGATGAATAAAATTTGTCTCTCACAGATTTGTCTCTCACAATCCATTGCAATACTACATCTGCTAAACTACTGAGATGAAGGTATGAGAAAAAGATATCTTGTCATCTATTTCTCAAAATCTGTGATTGCAGAAACTCCTGGGTCACTGAAAATAGAACTGTGTTTTGGCTATATAGATTCAACAAAAAAATAATTCTAGACATTTATTCAAGCTTTATAAAAGATCAATGCCAAAAGTAGTAAGCAAAAAGTAGTATGCAAAAGCGGTAAACAAAACCAGTATGCAAAATACCTCCACATTTGAACCCCAGTCCTGGACTGAAAGACTAATAAGAACTTAAATCACATCTATTAATACAAAAATGAAACAGTTTATCTGATTATCTCAACTTTTTCACATGGAAGAAATCATGTTACTCTCAATTCTAGTGCTTGTATATATATAGATATAGATGTATATATACACAGAACAAGTATGTAAGGATGAACATGAACAAGATAACAAAATATCATAAACAGGCTCAGCTCCAGAGCTGACAATGTTCAATTCTAACTTTTGAATTTCATATTGCAGGGAGATTCAGGAGGTCCTCTGACATTTGAAGATGGTAACAAATGGGTTTTGGTTGGTGTAACATCATTTGGCCATAAGTGTGCACTTCCCAAACGACCAGGAGTGTATGTTCGAGTCTCCATGTTTGTGGACTGGATCCAAAAAACCATCTCTTAGCTTGATATTTTTTAATTATGAAATCAATTTCAAGGTTAGAAGTAAGCCATTTCATATTAATTACTGAGAACTCTATTACCAATTGAGAGCAATATTACTGAACAGATGCTGTGATTTTCTTAGTAGTTTTATTGTTTTACATTTTACTTTGTATGAAAGCATGGAGAAACATTTTCTTAGAACACCAGTGGAGGGCTTTACAAAGAATAGGTAGCAAAAAAGTTTGCAAAATGCAATTTTTTTATTGAAAAATGGTATAAATTATTAATTTCAGGTCAAATATTACCTTCCTTTATGTCTGTACACTGTATTTTTCAACAAGATTTTTCATTTCGATGCATAGGTAACTCTTCTCAGCTCTTTCATCCAGTATCACAATTAAGGTATATGTTTTCCTTTTAAACTGGGCTCATGGGAATCTTTGTGTTACAAAAAGCTCTGGAATGAAGATATGAGCTGCACATAAAGGCTGATCACGTATCATGCTGCTTTCTAATGAATAAATTGAATGCAAGCCAAAAGTTCTCTCTCGTGTGATTTATCTGGAACTAACAGAGCTAAATAACAGTTGAATTCAGCTTTTTGGTTTTCTTTTTAGGCAAGTGCTTTGGCAATCATTCAAGCAATTACAGATATGTGCTTATGTGCACCCAAGCACAGATTCACAACACTGCACCTTCCGCTCATAAAACGTTTAAAAACATGTGACAATAATTGTTTTCAGCTTTTCCTAGTGAATAAAAAGGGATAGGATGTCTTTGATATATTACAAGCTTTTTCTTTATAGATTAATTTTAATGTTGATTTTAGTTTTTGTAGGAAAGCTATCCCAACAGTCCATTATAGCAGTCTAAAGAGGACAGAATATGAAGACCAAAAAGTATTTCTTCTCTTCTTGATTTCTTTCTAAATAGGCTTCTATTAAAATATAACTATCTACTTGTTGAAATGCCTTAAATTCTTGTTAGTTTAATATGATGCATTGACAATATTTATGTTTTCAGCCCAGTGTAGGAATTCAATAAAATTTTAATTCCAAGGTTCTCCCTGAAAATACAAAATGCATTCAAACTTGATTGTGGTGTGTATCTAGACTCATACAGAGACATGATTTTTGTAAGAAGCTCTCACAATTGGTGCCTACAATGCCAAACAGTTATGAAAGATGAAGTGAAAGAAACAAAGTGTTCAAAATACAGAGCTAACTTACAAACATAGATTAGCATCATTGATAAAAAAATATCAAGTCCCAAACTCTTTTTCGGGTCTTCATATGCATTGGAGTACTTGATATATACTAGAATATTTAGCTTTATCAATATAACTGTGACCACTAAGAACACAGACAGATATAATTAAGGCAGAGAGAAGATAAAGCGTTTTAGACAACTTCATTTATATAAATCACACAGTTCTTAGCATTAACATGTTAAAGTTGCAATTCTTATCTTTTGTAGTAGTTACTCGAATTTGCCTGAAAACAGCCACTAAAAATTAAGTGCATTCGGCTGTCACCATAAATTGATTTAGATGAAGCAATTAGGTTAAAATGCTTAATTAAAATTGACATGATTCCTGCATTATTTACCACACATCACTATTGGAAATGGTGTTTCACTCTGTTAATGAAGAGTTAGCTCAAAGCAGATCCAGTCACTAGAAAATGTGCTTCCCAGAAACATAGTAATATATTTTTGTCTGTATATTTTTTGCTACACAAAATGCAAAGCACACACAATACAGACTGGTATTATTTAAAAGGAATCATTTTATTTCAATTAATTATATCTAAATAAAACAGACATAACTTGAGTTGAGCACATTCTAGTCTTTTTTCAGCATTCTTTACTTTATTTGCCTGCCTATTAACCTGTGGAAAAAAAGGACTGACCAGTCCATGTTGGTAACTGCCCAGAAATCACTTTCATCCCATAAGAAAGACATCTGAAGGTATTTGTATTCTCCTAATTGCTGCATGAAAATCACCTTTTCTGCATTAATCATAGTATTGACTGTTGCTTCTTTACATGTCCTTTGGAATCTCAAAGTATGAAGTAGTTAATCCTTAAATTTAAGTTAAAGGGAGTTAATCCTTCATGACAATAAAAAAACACCTAACTTCTTTTTACTACAACTATTTCCAAGAAAGGAATCTCCTGCCCTCAGTTGAGTTAGCCTATCCTACACACCTGGTTTAAACAGCTGCAGCCCTGGTCATCATACAGGATCACAGTATTTTATATTTACCATCACTATAAAGGAAAATAAAGTAAGGCACTGAACAAAGGAAGAAGTTGCAACTGACTGGATAAACTACAGAATGTTTTAAGTACGAATGGCAATACTTACCTGAATTACAGAGAATGGCTTTTTCAAAGTGGGAGTAAAAATATAGCATGACAGCAGCTTCAAGATGCTTCCAAAAATGTTTTGCCAATAGCATTGCACAATCAGTATAAGAGATGTTGAACTTTTAAGTGCTTTTCCTTACTCACAAATACTGATATACTTTTGTCTCTGAACTCAAAGCTGTAGTCAACATCAGCTGGCACAAAGTGTAGGCAACTCCAAGAGTAATAGTTTTGCTTTTGTCCATTGCTCTCCAGTTTCCACCCAGGGCCAGTTTCCAGTCTGTCTTAATGGGAAGCCAACCAGCTCAAACTGAAGCTCTTGAACTCCTGCTGCAATTGTGGCAAAGTTAAGGAACTTTCAGGTACAGCACCAGACTGTTCACCAGCAAATCAGCCAGAATGCTATTGATAGCACCCCAGCATCTGCTGCTAGTGACTGGTAAAACCATTCCTAAGGCACAGAAGGCCCCTAAGCAACTAAAAAGAATGGACATTAATGGTGTTCATAGTAAATCTAAGAGGTGACTTCAAATGCATCAGGGTTACCGTTAAATCTGGCTATCAATTAACACAATTAACACTTTTCCAGCTAATAGCCTGAGTAATGTTGAGATCAATCTGTTGGTGTCATATGCCTTCACTCTGATCCAATAATACATTATCCCTTACCAATCTTTAGATGCATTTAATTGATATATGTCTTTTAAAATAGATTTAATGGAACAAGTAATTTTAAACTTTCTCATGGTGATTTTTTTTTCCCTCAGAAAAAGTTTTATTTGTATAACAAGTAATGGTTGCCTTCAGAGGATATGCCATTAATGAGGAATCACTTGCCAAGTTATTTATTTATGCTGACCTTGGACCAATATGTCAAGAAGTTAAGGCCATTCTCTAGCAAAGTGGATACATTATATGACATCAAATGACTTTCATGAGTCCTTGAATTTTGCCACATCAGTGCAATGTCACAAGAAGGTGGTTATCTCTGCCAGTACCTGTTTTAATATTTAATAATATAATTTGTGTACCTGAGGATTAAGAATTGTGTTAAGTGTGCAAATAAATACTAAACAAGTATTTTGTATCAAACATTTATGCAAAGATAAATAATTGTTACATTGTAAAATTGTCGGTTCCATTTACAGTACATCAACTAAGTTACAATGCATGAGAGACTAAACATAAGAGGGTTTGTTTAACTACAAACAGTCTTAAAACTGATACATTGTAGATTTTCCTCATAAAAACTTCAAATGCTTTTTTCATTTCATTGCTCACAACTAGCTAACTTACATCTCTTAGCAAAATAAACACATACCCTTTATTTAGCATGGCATATTCTGTTACTGAATTAATAATCAAACATTATATAAAAATGATCTGAACATTTGCCTCAAGGGGGAGCTTACAGTTCATTCTTGTAAATCCTTTGCATTTTCAAGCCATTCCAAGCCAATGTTCTTTGACGACATTATAATACAACCTGACTGCAAAATGTTAGTTTTGCTTTGTTTTCAAACAATGTATCATTATACCTCCATACTACTGTCCTTTCTAGGCGTCTTTGAAATCCATAGCGTGGACTGGTTTGGACTGGTTTTTGTCCTTCCTTTACTGAAAGATAAAAAATAAAAACTATTTTCAGTGTATGCATGCCTTAGCAATCTTGATTCAGGTTTCTGAACAGACTTGGGTATTTGCTCCCCTATTTGAAGACCTTCTTTGTTGCTTTCATATCATAGGTTCCCCCTCCACAAAAGGGTCATGCCTATGTTGCACCAACACAGCACCACAGCAGTGGGTTCACATAAGTGCTACTCTGCTTAGTGTCACTCTGAAGTGACACGGCTCATTTGTTGGTTTGACTCTTTATTCATTTTGCATTCATATACACCTGCTCATGCAGAGCAGTCTTTTCAGAGGGAGGGTGCAGACACTATTTAACCAGAGTGGATGGAAGTTGGGTGCTTGCTCTGTGTGGGGGGGAATGTATGGGCAAACCAGAGTATGCACACTCCCAAGCCCACGTCCAACATGCTCAGAAATGCAGCCCACCCACCCCTGGGGGCTACTACAACCCTGTCCACGTGCATCCTGAGCTGCACCCCCATTACTGCAAGGTGCCAAGGTCTATTGTTACACCAGAAATCCTCCTCCCTTCAGGACTTAACTTCTAATGGAGTAATGGCACATGAATCAGACTCCTAGCAATGAATGACTGGTGGAGAACTTCCTTAGGCCTGGTTTTCATTCAAAACTGTCAATAGTAGGTTTTCTGCTTGCTTGTTTTGGTTGTTTTTTCTTTTTTTAGCAAAAAAGACAAAGATGGTTTCAAAACTACTGCAAAAATTATCACTCTTGTCTTTACAGTGAGCCTGAGGTACCCTGTAAGTTGATGCCAATATTTACACATGGCTACCAGCTTCTACAGCTGCCACAACACATCATTTTCCCCCAGACAGAAAGCAGATGAGAGTGCACTGCAATCTGACAAAAAGGCACTCCACAAACCAATGTAGCTGCATTTCAACCACAATGTTTTGGTCTCTGGCCAGAATATTTCATACTGATGTATTTTTCCAATTATGTGAAAATCAGAGGAGGAGAAGTAGCCCTATGTAATGCTGTAAATTAGAAACTAGAAGGTCAAGATCCCAACAGTCCTATATGTTTAGTTTCCCTCTTTTCCTGATGCATAAATGTAAGCGAGTCTGAGTTGATTTAAAATGTAGTTTGAGGGAGCTGGATGGTACAGTAGTTTTTAGTCCCTCCAGACTTACCTCTGAGGCACTACACAATAATGCATTATGTACCTGAGCCCATTGGAGTAATTGAAAAGACTCCCATTGGTTTCAGTGGACTTTAGATCAGGCCACAATGCTATAAACAAAGCAATTGCAATGAATCAAGTAGTTTCAGCACTTCTTTCTTTAAGAAACTGGTTCACTACTTCCTTCCAGATAAATACAGCAATATCAGGCATATTTTGCAAATTGATGAAGAAATTCTTTGAATGGAGAGTTCTTGCCATGCAGCAAGAATAACTTCTAAATACCCTCTAAATACCTCAGATCAGAACTTTAGCTGTATAAAATAAGTTTATCTTCAGTGAGCCTATCCTACACACCTGGTTTAGGAGATAAGTTCTAGAAAAAAAAAAGGTAAGGAAGATGCAATAAATATCTTGAGCATATTGTTGTTTTGATCATCAAATGTAATCATAGAAACTGAGAAATTATACCAGGTTGGAATTTAAACTTTCTGCAAGGCATTCAGATGATAATGGAGATGGGTCTTTGAAGCAGTTTCTCCTTGCTTCCCTGGAAGAAATGAAAGGGAGAGTATCTAAGCATGAATGAGCTGATCATTTCTACTAGTTAGAGGGAAGATGTTTTGCTTTGCCTATTCACTACCCTTTTAAAAAGCCCACCACCAGGCAAAATTAGTCATGACCTTTCAAGCTAGGCATGTCCTGGTTGGCCATGGATTGTGGCTTTCAGAGGAAAGGTCACCATGTTGTGGAAGCCTAAAAAAGAATGAGAAGTCAGGTTGATTTGGAAAGCTGGGGATTCCTCCTTCACCAATCAGAAAGAATCTTTTTCCTAAAGCTCTACCACATCCAGGTGGTCAGTTCAAGTGGTTGCCTATTTTCTTATTTGCTTTTTATGCAAATACTGCATATCTGTGATGAACCAAAATGATTCACATGATACATCATATGTGGAAATGTAGCTAAAAATAGATGAGAAAACACTCTTTTTAAAACAAAGTTGTTTCAACACATAAAAAAGAAAATATTGCAATTTTGGTGTCACCAGAAAATCCTCTTTTGACTTAAATGAATGTTAAAGAAATTTTGTTTGATTTTTTTTTCTCAATTAAAATCTTTGGAGGAACTCAAAATGAACATTATGAAAAAAAACTTCTGTTTTGATTCAAATCAATTTTCTCTCTGATATCGGTATCATGTAATCTACCAGAATAATCAGCTAAGACAAAGAGTACAATCTGAAAAACTGAATTTCCAATATCTATGACATGCAATTTTTAAGTCTTGTAAGTTCAGATGAATTACTTCTGGAGGAACAGGTATAGCATCAGAGGCCTGATCAAAGCTCACTGAAATCAATACTACTATTTCTATTGATTTCAGTGGGCCATGTATCCCTCAGTGTTTTCCCAGGAGTATTTATTTGAGAGCTGAACCTTTTCTGGGAAGAGAACACGTTGCTAGAAGAGGTATGAACACATACATCTTACTTACCAAGAAATCCAGATCCATTGGAATAAGGGTTACAGATTTAGATCTCCTATGTAATTGTTACAGTTTAACTGTTATGCTGTATAATTGTTATTGGGTAATTGTTATAATTCATATAATCCCTTTATTACTCTATTTGCTACTACAGCCCCAATGTTGAGGGTTGGATACCAACCTTAACCTTCACAACAATGAATTAGCCTGCCATAAAACAGGTTGGAAAGTGCACATTTTGCTTTTCTTTATAGCAAAATGCATAGTATAAATATCTTTATTTTCATTTTTTTCAGTGACAGAGATCATTGTTAACATCAGCACTCACTCACCCATATGGATTTAAGCAGTGTTTGGAGTATTTTCTTGCTTGAAATAAGGTATTTTGGCTACTTGTAGAAAATGCTAAATAAAAAAATAAATTAAAAAAAAAAACAGACAAAGAAAATGTAAAGACTAAAAGTGATGAGGATTTTCCTTTCTAGTTACCTAAATCAGAAACAGATGAAGTCCCAGTGACAATATACTTTGAGAGTACTGAAACTAGTTCAGCACATTGTGTAAAACTCTAATGGTAAACAACTTGGATTTTAGAATGTGAAAATAGTATGAAAAGATGCTTAACTGTATATAAGGGGACAAGTGTAAGGAGTCTTTTGGTATGAAGCTTGCCAATGGAAACACGAATTCTGCATTATAAGATCATTTTGGATTAGTATATTTTACCTTTTATGAATCATCTGGAAACAGCACGTCCCGAAAGCCACAAGTATCAACAGCAGGAGTGGTATAGTGGGTATTACAACATAAATTAGATTTGGAATTATACCTGGGAAACAAAAAGTTCACATTAATGTCTTCCATGTTGAAATATTCTTAACCATGTGAATAAAAAAATGGATTAAAATACCAGAAAGAGTGCAAAGGGAGTGCTAATTTTCCATAATCCCATGGTGTAAACCCGTAAAATCCTGATTTGAGCTGCTCCTCAGAGATGTATAATTCCTTGAATTAAGGCCACACTACAGCTCTTCATGAATCCCAGGTCTCCATTCAGGACATAAAATGCAAAATATAGTAGCTAGGAGTATTGCAGAAAGCCTTTAGGGAGTAGGTATCCATTTTCAAAATGCCACAGAGCCACCTCTGCTAAAAATCTCAGTAAGTCCCTTAAGACCCTTTGGCAAGTGGAATTTCTTGAAATGCAGGATACTTGGGGGTGCTATGGCACAGTGCTTATTCTCCAGATAACTGAAAGCTTTTTGCCCTACCTGTTAGAACAGATTTATTTGTGTCTTGTTTGGTGGGTCCTGCATATCAAATACAAAAGATAATATATGCTACTTAAGTTTGTTACACAAGCTGGGGAAGAGGTGGCGAGGAGATGGAGAGAGACAAGGCACTGGTTACCACAGCCTAGAAGGTGACACTGCACAGATGAGTGAACATCAGCGAAATCTTGCCTCTAGATAAAGGCTCACCAGTGCTGATTTCAAGGACTGAAAAAATGTAGATTTGGTTCAAAGTATAGGGAGACATGGAAATAATTTGTTTCTTCAGTTACAGAGGAGATGGACTAAAACTCTGGAAATGTTATTCAAAAGCGTTGTTTTCCAGGGCACTTCATGAGAAAATAGACTGCTTCCTCCCACTGACTATAATGGAAAGATTTATTTAACTGACACCACAATTAATATTTTTACCAGAACCCTAAACTCACATGAACAAATTACCTGTTTCAGTAGCAATAACATGATACTGATCTTCTGGTTTGCTTGTGTCATAAGGATTTCCGGCTGGCACTGTTGGAAAAATACCTGAAAAGAATATCAGACATTTAAAATATAAGTAGTGGTAGTGCTTAGCTATCTGGTTTAGTGGTGGTTTTTTTAGGCTGAAGGATAGAATCAAACATCTGAAAAGTCTTTTTGAATCTAGGTGATTTTAGAAAAATATGAGTACAAAATATAGCGATTATGTTGCTAAATAAATTAATAGTAATTTTATCTTAATTTATACTGGAAAAAAAGAATTTGCAGAGTTAAACTGCTGGATATATACATGTAGACAAGTTTTTCCTTAACAATTGGGATTATGAGCTGCGCTATTCTGAAGAATCACCTTCTATTCATAACAATTACTCTCTAAAGGATTAATTTTCAAGACATTACAGTTCTAAACCATGCCTGTTAAGCCTGAGAAATTTTGGAAATTCTTTTGAGCTATCCTCATATTTACAGATTTACAATTGCAACTCAATTGGATGTTACAAAATTTCTTACCGCGATCTGGCTCCGCTCTGTCTCGCAACTCTTTTTCTAAGACATTATCTGTTAAATCAAAGTATGAAATCAACTTTTAAAGGTAAAAAATACTTGTGTAATAAAACAGATATTTTCACAATTTTGCATGCAGTATCACATAGGTACATTGCGCAAAACAATAATTAATGCTTCAATAATCTTCTTACTGAAGAGAACTTGCAACTCATTTTTAGTTCATAAATTTTCACTACTTAGACAAGGACTAAATTCATTCTAGTTCCAGTTCTTAGTGGCTTCCCTAACTTACTAGCTAAATCACTGAATCCCTTGATTTCTTATGCTGAATAAAATGCCTAACATAATCAAAGGTTCATTTGCACACACAACCTTAAATCAATATGAAAGATAGTGTTCTTGATTAACATTTAAACATTATGCACAGGTTAAAAAATATTATTAGAAAACATCAGCTTTGAAACAATACAATGCAGTAAAAGTTTTTGAGTTTAGATGTCAGCTTTGCATAGATTGCTTTTGTAACAGGCAACCCTACAATACAAATCATGGAACGTAGGTTCCAATGCATCTCATCAAGAAGTGAAATTACCCAAACAGGAATGACAGCATCATACTTCTTGTGATGCATCAGAAACTGGAGAAGCACAACATGGCTTTGAGCTGTATTGTAGAGGCTTGCTATGGATATTGTTACAACAAAAAGTTTACAAAGATTACAGAACTAATTGCCTCTTATTGGGCACAGGAGTGGAAAGTGCATGATTGCTTGAACACCATTCCATTATCATAACATCATATTAACGTAATAGTGCTACTGAGCTTGCAGTTCCAAGTGTCCTGATAAACACAATATGCTGGGAGAAATCAAAGAAGCACTAAAGCCTACTAGAACAAAGGTAATTTTTTCATCTACTCTGAATAAAGCTAGCTACATTTGCTCATATATAAAGAAAGATATTAAAACAGCACAAAGAACTGAATTGCTGGCCCTAGATAACAGAAGAGGAGATAAATTTTTAACTTGATTGCATAATCAAACCTACAGGAGCTGGATAAGAACTAAATGTGGTTGCAGCTATGAAACTGTAATTAAATTTAAAATCACTAAGTGATCAATATGATCTAAGGCCAGACTGTACATTGCAACAGTAAATGCTATCAAGGGAGGTACTATAAAAGTAGCTCAGAAAAAATGAAAGAGACTATCAGAAATGTAGCTGCTGCTTGAGTAAGACTGCTTGACAAGTGCTGTCTCAAACTTGCTGCTAACACAATTAGATATAACTTCATCATGGTCACCAAAAACCTCTGTTTTGGCCTATGACTGTTACCACACATCATGTACTCAGGAAAGCTGTGAAAAACAATTTACTCAGATATCAAAGTGGAATTCAATATGGACATAGTACATTAGTAGTCCCAGTAAAATGAAAGTATTTTGTATTTCAAATGGCTGACATTGAAGTTATTGCATAATTTGAGTGTGAAAAAAGGTCATTTGTAAGTCTTACTATATTTTAAATAGCAAATGTCATTATCTTGTGCTATAGTACTTTTTTCAGGTAGTGAAAGAAACGTCATATAACTATTTATATACATTTATGCACCTACTCCTCTTCTTTATGTGACAGAAAAATACCTTTCCAGAGAATAGTCTGTTTTGCACAATTTCAACAGCTTGAAAAGTAAATAGCAACAATTCTCCAGTACGCTATTTAGCTGAATAGCAACCTCAGTCCTCCTAATAATGATCAGCCTACATGTTGTTTGCCTTATTATATGCTTTATTATACACTAATACTCTATCTCAATATAGTGAAAGACATACAGATTTATTTCCATTGTTACAGTTGTCACTGTGTTTTCTGTCAATCCAAAATACAATTTTTTTCAGATGGTGAAAGCCACATAAAAAAAACAAATCCTTAACACAGCACGATTAGAATGTTAATTTATTTCACTGAGATCTGTTTGGTTTTAAAGATACAAAATACACTTAAAATTAAGCCCTTCTAAGCAAACCTGAATTCTCAAACATAAAAAAGCTACTATCTCAGCAACATTAAATATATCTGTAGTAATTTCTTATAGCAAAATAATTGTAATCAGTCATAAAAATTGTATGCACCATAGTTCCTTGAATGGCCTGTGTGATGAAGATGAAAACTGATCATTGTAAGACAGTGAATGCCACTGATTTTAGAGGGAGGAACAGTTTTGGTGGTTAGAGTGAAATCACCCTTCCAAGTATTTACTATTTAATTGCAATATTGTCATTAATATCCACATTAAGATATTAGATAGTTGAAAGCTTTCTATCCAGCAAAACTAGAGATCCAGGCTGTTTTCTCACTCAACAGACAGACACATCCCTACAATGACAATGAGTATTACTAGATCATGACCATGGAGAAACCAGGTAGGAAACTGCAGAACTGGGTAGGTCAAAAGCTGCCAAAAGCAGGATTTCATATGTATTCTGACTTAACAGTTTAGTTTTTGAAAAGCAGACACATCAAATCATTTCCTGCTGAAAGATATGTTTTCATTTACTGTAAGTACCACCTAAAATAGAAACAGTTACAGGCTCAATTTGAAAGCTTACTTCTCATAGCCTTTTTTTTTGTCTAGAGTTCTAGTTTATAGCTCTCATTTCCTCTATGTATGTATACACAATCTCTGTCATGTCTGAAAATACAGCCAAATTCCCTAAGATCTAGCTTTTCCTGTCAGCATCTGAACTGCTTTTTCTATCTATAAATGTACATGTATGAATGCAGAATTTTCTTCTTGCTATTCTGGACTTCTTTCTTTAACACAGAAACAGCCATCAAAAGTCAGTTGGTATCAAATCCTAGAGATTTTCAACTACAAAGACAGTTTAGTTTTTTTACAGTAGGAACAAGAGATATCTTGCTCATCCACTTGATAGTGAGCAAGGGAATTTTGGGGAAGAAAATAATTATTGGATGAGTTAAAATAAACCTGGGAATGCATGACAAGGGAAGCTAGCCTTGAAAACATTCTTACTGGATATGGATATTTTACTGAAACTATCACTAGATTTATTATAACCCTGTTAATGTCAGTTCAGCTGCTCTGACACCAGAGGAATCATTACCATAAGCCAGGAGATATTTGCAGATTCCTTCACTAAATAAGAGGCAATTGATTTTCAAACAAAGCATCTCATCTGTGAAATAGAACTTAATTTTCACATACCTGGGCGATATTTGCAGATAAAATTGTGCTTCATGTTGCATCTGTCATCATTCCATTGATAAAGGTATGGTCCACCCAGACCAGGGTTTGCAGTTGGCTGATGATACATCACAACACAGGCTTCACTTCCACAGGAAGGCTCATCTGTATACCAATTTCTAGTGGTATACAAAACAAAACTTCAAATTTTTGAAGGTAAGGTTCATCAGGATGCCAAGCAAATGAGTTTATATCAGTGAAAACATATCAACTCCAATGTCCCCATCCATTTCAAAAATATGTAGCACTTACCACAACTCATCATTGAAAGAAATTTAGGGCCTAGGATCTACATTTCTGTATCTTAAAAAAAATAAAATCCTGTCAAAGAACTTCTGCAGAAATAATGCTATACTGCTGATCCCTGTATTCCTTCCTATCTGACTCTTACCTGTCCCCTTGTCCTGAGTCTTATGAGCCACTGCTACTCTGACTTATTTCTTAATTGGGAAATTAAAGACTTTTTACTAGATATGCTATAAACAGAACAATTTAAACTAACTGACAAGTTAACTTACTTGCTGGCTGGCTCCCTGATTTGAGTCGTGCAGAATTTGTCTGCATACTTTCAGACCACATCCTAAATCCTGTATGTGGGGCACACAAACCTCTGAAAGCCATATAGAGACAAACTTCTGAGATAAAAGTAAAGAAAATTGTAGGATGAAGCCACACTACATTATATTTTTACAACTTCAAATTCAAAATCACCAGCTCCCTTTATCTGGAGAAGCTGAGTCATGCTACTAACTTTCAAGGGGCAGTAAATCTTCAAGTTTCTCAATAGAATGCTTGACTTGCCAGACATTTCACTCTCCATTACTTTCTATGAAACAATAATCACTTTTACAGACTTACCTGAATGGTGAAATACTTCCATCTGCCCACTTGTAGAGGTTGGGGCAAGGACTTGAGGTGGCTAGTTCACTGCCACTTCTCCACAACCCAATCCAGAAGTCACCATCAGAAATACCAGAGCCTGATTTAGTGAGGTTTTGCAACATGTTTTCTATTAGTTGCTGTTCAGCTTCACTTTCCAAGCTCAGTAAAGCCCCTCCATCCATTTCACAAGCTTGGCGGGCCTCCTCAAAACCAACACGTCTGGATAAATCCTGGAAATAAGCTAACTTGTAGCAAGAATGCTTGAAGTCACCATAGCACACCTTTTGACCTGAAAAATATAAATAAGAAAATGTTGAAATATATTAATTAATATAATGACTGAAAAAGAAAATAACACTGCATAAATACAGTGAACAAAGAGAGTAGATATTTTTCTAGTGTTCCTGTCTGAAATGACCCACGGTGATGCTGTTGAAAACATTAGCTTTAATTTAAATTACAAATACTCAAAGGTTCACAGGAATCTGTGAAACTCTCCAAGACACTGATGACTCCCACTGACTTGGAAAAAAAGAATTCTCTACTTTAATGACTGTACCATCAAGCCCCTCTGTTAAAGCCAGGATCTGTTTGGATATTATTCCCTTAACTATTTCAAACTAATGGACCAACTCCACTTCTATTTAATAATTAAATCTATCTGACCAGAAAAACTGTTTCAAATTCTCAATTTTAATGGCAGGGAGAAGCTAGCATTTCCTTGAACATGCTATTTAATCTTGAAATGTTGAATTCACAAGGACTTCAAGGCTACTCTGCACTACATTATGTCTAAATAAGACCTATAAAGGGTGTGCGTGTGGGAGACCAGCATCTTGTCAATTACTTTTCCAGTGCAAAAAGGGATAAGAAAAGGAGGAAGTTTCCCCTGCAGTTAAAATATGCAGACAGAAATCTGACAGGAAACATAATGGAGAAAAAAGAAAAAATAAAGAAAAATATAAATGAAAAATAAATGAAAAATAATCACCTCATCAGTCACACTAAATGGTGGGCTATCAAGAAACTGCAGGCAAACAGCACCTTGCAATTTAGTGAGGATGTAAAATGGGGGGACCTTTGGGGTTGGTGGGACTACGCAGTCTGAGGAGGCAAACAAGCAAGGTTAGGGAATGGAGCAGAAGAACATGGGAATGGACAGAAAGATAAATAAAAGGAGGTAAAACATGCTGCATAGTGGGGGGAGGGGTCCAGACACCACACCCTCTTAAAAACCCTTTGTCTCCAGATATAATTCTGTGTTAGCAGATATTACAATTCTATCCAGATACCATAAAGAAACCTGTGACAGTTTCAGAAAGCACTGTCTCTACTGATTCACATAATTCTTTTCTTGCCCTTCAAAGTTAAGTCTGGGGAAAGAATCAAAAGCCAAATGACAAAATAATGCATTTTTCCTTTCAGCTTGTTTGCTGAGAATAACATATATCTTTTTCCTATAAAGAAAAAATATCATCTTCAACCAGCGAGTTTTCTAAAGTTAATTCAACACATACAAGATCTGGAATGAAAAAACTCTCTTATCTGCTGCAACTGAACTGCAGTACACCTATTTGCAGAAAGGAAAATTGTTCTAAATATATATTATATAAAGTAATAAGCAAAATAACTCTTAAGAAGTAATTTTTTTTCAATATGGAACTTGATCATTGGAAATGTAAAAATTTTAATTTGCTAAGTGAGAATTACTGAAACATATCAAAGTACTGAGAACTTACAGGCATTATCTAGATTTTATAGAA
This sequence comes from Turnix velox, assembly GCA_013400935.1. NCBI lineage: Eukaryota > Metazoa > Chordata > Aves > Charadriiformes > Turnicidae > Turnix > Turnix velox. The sequence goes on from VZTY01022897.1 coordinate 59,150, forward strand.
ACCAACAATTATTTTATCATTCTATTGTAAAACTTTGTAAGAAATGTTGTATGTACTAACATTTGTACCAAGTTAGTTTTGCATCTGAAATTCATATATGTAATCCCACTCAGATAAACTCAGATACACAACTCCCACAAAAATAACCCTTAGGATTTACCCTCTTTTACCTTAAATAAAAATAATTCGTTACTGGGAAACAGCAACATTCAGCTTTACTTAACTTTTTTAAACCAATATTCTTTCTGAATAAATGCAGAAGTGAGCACAGAACTCTAAAAGTTACAATAAAGTTCATTCTTTTTTTCCTAGTATTGCTTCATTTACTATTTAATGACAGATCAGCACACTTTCTCTGCCAGATTGTATATAGCTCAAAAATTGACTGAAATCTGCTCTATATCAGCACAGAGCACAGTTTCAAGAATTCACAAAGAATAAGTAGACTGTATCAAAACCACATGAACATAAGAAGACAAAAGCAGGATCACCTCCTACCTTTTAACTGACTCTGAAAGTAAATCTTTGGAAGATTTCCACATTAAAAAAAAACCAAAAACCCTACAACCTAAATTATAAGGACAGTAGAAATAACCTGTCTGTAGTTTTCTATTATTTGTTACAATACTTGTAATCTTTCTAAGGAAAAAAAAAAAAAGGCAAAACACTATCTCTGGAGCCTTTTCTTTATGATATCCTATTAAAGGTCATCTGGAAGAACTGTCAGTAAGAGAAGTGTCTTTGTGGCCTCATTCTGACTTAGACTTGACAAACAGACTTCTGAAAAGTCATTTGATTATGAGTAATTAATGTGCCAAAATAACAGAGAATTAAGAATAACCTAATGTAGAGAGAAAGAGTGAAGGTTTTGCCACAGGTACCTGTGAAAAAAGGTTCTGAGATCAAAAGGAGAACATCTACTTGGACTTAGTCTGATTATGTCCTGACATCTCTAGGTATGTCCTAACTCTTTTCCTACCATTCATATAGGTTACAACCTTGCTATCACTGAATGTACAAAGAGCCACAGTTCTAACTTTCCTAGCCCTTCAACAATAGCATTAAGGAATCAAGAAGCAGATCTTTTGATACAGATAAAAATGAAGTAATAGGTTTCTTCATAAGATTTCTTATTTCCTTCATCTATAATGCTGCAACTCAAATTTGGCTAACAAGATCACCACCTTTTTATTTTCCCCACGAGTTCTGTCTCATTGACAGCACTGAGTGCATGGTGAAAGAGGAGTTATTCAACATTTTAATCCTCACAACCAGGTTAGTGACATTGGCTTATTGCCAAAGTACACTTATGTACGTGGTAGTACAGACATCCAAAGGCTAACAATTAATTATGTGAGACACCAATCATTTACAAGGAAAAAGGACCACATCTCCCCTTTAAGTAAAGATTAAATTCAAAACATTACTTCAAGATGTGTATGCAGATTTATGAAGGCACCTTTATCTATTGTCTTGTTCTTTTTATTTATCAGACAATTTGTAGAAATAAACTCTTTTAGGATTCCTTTCATTCTGAGCAGAACCTCCTCCTTGACTCCAGGTAGTAACTTAAGAGGAAATGCAGGTATCAAAATAGCCCTGACATGATTTTTGTCATGCAGGAACATTCAACCCACTGAGATGAGTGGGCTGGCCATTACCAGTCTCAATTATCATGTTGTGCCTCCCTTCCATGGGCAAACATCTTGCTTTCCATTCATAAAACACATTCCCTTTCCCCATAGCAGAAGTGTCCCCCTCACTCTGTTCTCATGCACAGCCTCTACTTTTCAGTGACTGTCCCACAACCTCAATCAAACGACCTCTCCAACAGGACAAATTTATCCTTTCTGGTTAACTGACCAAGTTTACACAGGATACTTTCATCTAGCCCACTCTTGCACAGATGTGTTGCCAAATGGTACCTGCTGAGTCTGAGCTGTTATAGGGCTTGTGTCCACAATGTGTAAGTGCTATATATAGCCCAATACGCAGGTTGTGTCAGGGCAAGACTCGGCTCCATCACTCATATCAAACTAAGGAATCCAGGCAGGACAGTGTGGAGCAGGAAGGAAAGGTACTCATGATGCACAGTGGCAGTAGAGGTATGTGATAAGATACAACCCCTAATGTATGTCTGCTTTGTGGAGCCCACCTAACAGCTTGCCACAACTGTACATTCTGAGAAGGAAGCTTCCTTGTAGCCACCCAGAATAGAGATACAAAGGCCAAATCTATACCAAGGGTTTATCTGAAAGGGTAAGTTAATATCATGAAAATTTGTGTGAAGACTTTTGTTTTCCTTCCCTTCAACTGATCTGAATTTGAGGATATCATTGTTCTTGTAGGTTTGTGCAGGGTTAAATAACTCTGAAATCAAGCAGTAAGAAGTAAAATTAATGAACAAGTAAAAATTTGTACAATGTGATTCCTAAACTATTTCTTTGATTTGTTGTTCTCTACCCCTTTTGCAAAAAAATAATTACCTTCACATAGGGTGGTCATTTGTACAAGAATACACTACAGGAAAACAACAGAAAAATAACAAAAAACCAATCAAGAAATTTTTGGCATTAAGATGCATCCAGTGTGAATAAAGCATGCAGTGTGGGACAGTGAGCTTCACTGAAGAAGGTGTGAAATTTTTTTTGTTCTAGTTAATTTAGTTCCTGTATTTTGGTAATGACCTACTCTGAATCTTTTCTTTCTTCTTTTGATGGGGGCTTTTATCTGTTGTAGCAGAAGTAGTTCAATGTGTTAATGGAAATCTACAGTTGTGCCTTAATAGCTGGCATATCAGCTGACATTTTTTCAAGCACACCGATAAGTCAAGCTTTCAGGCTTCATTTTTTACAGCTTTCTTTCACTATTAATTTCTTAACTACAAAGCAGAAATAATTCACAAGTGAAAAAAAAAAATGACAGAACAGGCCACATTGTATTAGTGACAAGATAAGTATGGAAGCATTAAGTACAGGCTATTTTACTTTCTTCTAACATCTTTGCAGCAAAGCACCAACTGTCATTTCTAAAGCAACCTTAACTATTTCAACTGTATAAACTGAATTCAGATTTTCAGTCACAACTGACTAGAACCTAGATTTGTAAGCAAGTATGGGAATGAATCAGGCTAACATACTACACAATGTGAATAAATATAGGCAAGTTTAGCTTTTTTAATGCCACAAAATGGGAGGCACCATTTGTAAGAGTATGTACCAATAGGACAAGGGATAATGGTTTTAAATTAGACCAGGTCAGGTTTAGATTAGATAGTAGAAACTTGTTCACCGCAAGGGTGGTGAGGCACTGGAACAGGTTGCATAGGGAGGCCCCATCCCTGGAGGAATTCAAGACCAGTCTTGACAATGCTCTAAGCAATCTCAGCTAGTTAAATAAGACTCTGCCCACTACAGAGATTTCAGATCAGAGGATTTTTAAATATTCCTTCCAACTTAACGTATGATACAATACTTTTATTTGAAATCTGTCCTGTGCAGCTTGAGAGATAAAAAAACCAAACATACACACAAAACACAAAGAAAATATTGCTTTATTATGGAGTATATCCAAAAAGAAAAGAGCATGGTATTGTATTAACTCTTCCCTTCAGCATAAGACTAAAGATATAGTTAATTTAATTAAGATGCAAGAACTCATTCTTAGTGTTTTCCCTTATAACTCTTCAGACAGGTTGCAGAAGTGAAGGCAGAGTGCTTCTATCCTTCATTCATGGGGTACATACCAACTCCTTAATCCTATCTTCTCTCACCCAAGCAGAATAGTTCGGACACAAGCCAGAAGCAGGAAGAGAAATAGGCAAAACATACACTTTGTCTCAGTGTCATGAAACTACACAAAACTTTTGTTGAAAGCAATCAACAATTGCTTTTTTTTTTGCCAGCTGAGGGAAACTGCTGTGTTGAAGCAACTTCCCCCTTTACCCCCCATCAAAACTGCAGTATTAGATCTCCCCAGTTTTATTAATTGAAATGCCTCCAAGTTTGTTCTCTCCTGCATACACTAGCCACACAATATAACTCTGGCCCTGTTCTCCAGCTGTAGAAGCTCTAGCTGCCTACTGCAGAGAAACTGAACTGGCAAACCCCCTTTCATTTCCTTTGCCTAACCCTCCTGCTATCTGAGGAAAGTAAGCATATGCTACTTGCTGTAAGAAATGCTAGCTACGATTTCCACTCATGTATCAGTTTTTATCCTTGGGTGTCACACATCAGCTCCATAGTAGAATGCTTCAGTGTCACCAATAACACAAAGATAGCTTTTAGTTAAAATACTTGATATTTAAACAATTCTGGAGATAATTCTGTAGGTCAAAAATAGAAAAAAATAAATAACAAAGCAACCCACTAAAGAAAAGGAAAAATAAGCAAACTCTCAGCTAGTATTTTAATGATTTCTCCATTATGTTTTAATAACAATGCCTTGTTAAACAGAAATAATATGTTCATTTAGATCTGTCGTAACAGACATCAGAGCAAAATGTAATTTAGAAGCAAAAATAACTAATAAAAAACCCAGCTGAAAAATCCATATCCTCAGGATCATTAAGCTCAGTCTGAACTACAGCCTCATGGGCCATGAGAGGCACAAACATCATCTTGATTAAGAAATCTGAGTCAGTTGAAAGCTACAGAGACAATGGGTCGAAGATGAGCTCCCTGCTGGTACATCCCATCCCTCTTCTCTTGAGCATCAAACTAACCTACAGTCCAGGTTCTGCTACCTTTGGGAACCAGCTGGAGAAGAGCACATAAGAATGCATGAAGTCTGCTGTGGAAAAGACAATTATGTTTCAACACTGTGAATGGATTTAGCAGAAAACACAGATGAGCATGTCAGTGTCAGTGATGTGTCAGTGATTTCAGTCAGATGAGAGTTGTCAGTGGACGAGAAACTCAACATGAGCCTCCAGTGTGTGATTGCAGCCCAGAAGGGCCAACTGAATCCTGGGCTGCATCAAGAGAAGTGTGGCCAGCAGGTCAAGGGAGGTGATTTTGCCCCTCTACTCGGCCCTGGTGAGACCTCAACTGGAGTACTGTGTCCAGTTCTTGAGCCCTCAACATAAGAAGGACATTGACCAATGGTTAAATAATATGTGTNCTCAATAATGTGGTCAGTATGAGGCTAAAAGGTATTAAATTTTCCTAATCACATTTCGATTCCAAGCTGATGCATCTTGTCAACTGACCTTTGTATCATCCAGTCAGATTTTGCTTGGATTCAGTCACTGATTATGTTTTGATATATTATCCTGCTGCTGGTGGTGTTTTACAGTGGTTTGTTTTGATGATTCATATTACTTCAAATAACACTGCTGTGATAAAACTTCAGAATTATGTTCTGTCTTCATTTACGNACCAGATAGACTGTGAATGTCCCCTACCTTGAGGTGTTTAAGAAACCTCCAGAAAGGCTGGATGAGGCACTGACTAACCTGGTCTAGTGGCAGGTGTCCCTGCCAATGGCATGGGGATTGGAACTAGACGATCTTTAAGGTCCCTTCCAAACCAAACCATTCTATGATTCTATGTGCTACAAAAGAATGTAAAATATTTAATACCAACCACAATTCCAAAGGTCAGTCCAGGGCTGATAGAAGCTTCTGAATATTAACAAACTAAAGTAACAAAATAAAGGCACAGGTATTTAAATGGAAGTGATCATGAAATAATGACATAAACACAAAACAAAGACAGAAATCTACATAAAGTAACCAAAATTTACCAATGGTTAAATAATATGTGTTTTACCATGAGTAGTTTTGGTCCTGAGACTGTGAGTACATTGATCCCAGTTATGTGTAAGCAGCACACAGAACAATGAGCACTATTTAGTTCCACCTTTTTCCCATGTCACAGAGGACTTCACTCCAAATCTCAATAATGTGGTCAGTATGAGGCTAAAAGGTATTAAATTTTCCTAATCACATTTCGATTCCAAGCTGATGCATCTTGTCAACTGACCTTTGTATCATCCAGTCAGATTTTACTTGGATTCAGTCACTGATTATGTTTTGATATATTATCCTACTGCTGGTGGTGTTTTACAGTAGTTTGTTTTGATGATTCATATAACACTGCTGTGAAAAAACTTCATAATTATGTTCTGTCTTCATTTACGATAAAAGCAAATTGCCATCTTCTCTCTCACAGTTTGCAGTACTGAAGACACATCGTTCTCCAGTTGAGTCAGTATTCAAATCACAGATGTTGCTCAGTTCACACTCCTGAGCAGCTCTGTGACAACAAATCTGCGATTCAAACACAAAATACTCTACAGATCCTCCACACAAAATCAGCCTGTTTCTGTTTTAAATTTTGACAGTTAATTCTTATGTTCATTAATAGGTACATTTTTCCTCCCATCATTCTCTCTTCTGGAGAGAGAAGAGATGTTAATTATTGATTTATACTTTTTCTGGATTCGGAATTATGTGTAATTGTCATAATGCAGTTTCTCTAAAGTGATTTTTCTTTTGTGAAAAAATTTCAAAGATTTCATGTCCCATTTAAGGGGTATATGAAATTAATATAAAATAATTGAGGGCTACATTTGCCTATTAATTAGCTGTACTTTAAGTACATATGCTTACAGTCAGATAGTTTGCATGCATCATAACATATAGTCATTTATATGTGGACAATGTCTAATGTGGCTTAATAGAAACTAGCCCAAACATCTCTTAAGCAAAAGCCACAAGCAGATTCCTAGCAATACATGACTCCATTGATCATAATGGAGTGCACTTCTTGCTAAACCCTTTAGCATCAGCATTTAAAAATTACATACAGTGTGAATGCTAAAAGGCAAATTCTTTCTATTCTCTCTCAAACACAGGCCTGATAATCTGTCTTTGGCCATTAACCATTCAATATCTTATGAATTAGCAAAGTGATGACAGATGCCCTCAGACACCAGCTACAGCCATCTCTAGGATTAATGCAGCTCTTGCAGAGAGAGAGAACAGAATATAATGGAAGCTGTAAGTAAAAAAAGTACTGTGTTACTCCTCTGATATAGAGATTTCATACAGTTAAACAGAACATGAAGCTACACAAGAAATATTTGTTCCAGTCCCTGTCTTCTTTATTCACTTGATTTATTTCTAAAATTAAGTTTTCACCTGTTAGCCTTCCCTAGTTATGCTATTGTGTTTCCAAGTGTTTTTTGGGGACAATGAGTTGATTTTGCAATTTCTGTTTAACAACTGTTCTCAATAGACCATAATAGCTACACTTTTGCTGACTCAAGCAATCAAAAATGAGACCGTTCTATTCATGACAGTATTGGGCAGTGCAGATTTGAATATGAATATTATTTATCATTACCACCTGGATTTTGTCATCTGGCTGAATGCAATTAAAAATAAATCTGACAGCTTCCCTGCATAATGCAGCAAAATAGCTGGTTAGTAAAATAGGTGGTAAAAAAAAATACACATTCCAAAAAAAGATGAAAAATATTGATCCAAATAGACTATCTTTGGCAAAGTTTATTAAGGCTTCTATATGTTGAGGATTTGCACATTTCTAGGTCTTGAAAAAATGCAAGCAAGGATTCCTTGTCATGCAAAAGATGGGTAAATTTTTCATTGTGTTGAGTAAAGCTCTCAGAGGATTTGTCTTACCCAGAGCAGACAAGATGGTCTTGATTTTCAAAATGAGAAACATGAAGTTTTAGTGACTGCCTTGCTCTTGATGTACTGGGAACTAGAATATCCACCCTCATGAAAGGCTGCCATCTGCAGCAAGAGGCTTATTCAGTCATTTCATTTAAAATATTTATTTCCTAAAGTTAGCTTCTTGGCCTTGGCACATGTGGCAGAGATCTCAGGACGCTGATAATGGGGTTGTAAAGAAGTAGCTTGATGTTTAAATCTCATTAGACACTAATCAACACTTCACTATCCATAATTACCCTTGCAGGAAAACACACAATTACAATTAGATAAATCAATAGAGGGTAATTGTCTTTAACCGTAAAATGAATATCCATTTTGATGAAACGGTTTTAATCACTGATTTGAGTGATATGTCTGTGTCAAAGAAGAAATATCTATAAAGTATTTCCCAAGTACTTCTCCCTCTCCACCCAGCTCCTGGTAAAATCATTAAAGTGCTGACAGCTTTCCTTTCTTAAGTGAAACATACCTACTTTTTGGCATCAGCTCTGTTTCAGATATCTAGCATGTCATAAATTTAAAGCCTGAGATCCATTTAAGCTTTTCCTGTAATAACTATTTTTCCTCTCTTCTGATCATGTGAACTTTACGGGTATATATCACAGGGCTGATCATGGCAGCAAGCCACTTGCTCCTGTAAGAGGCCAATGCAGAGCAGCAGCATCCTAGGGGTTCATGCAAAGTACTAACATAGTTGCCAAGACAACTCCCCACAAAATGCAAGTTGCCTTCCCTTTTCCCAGTTTAACAAGAAACTCAGACTAGGGTCAGACATATATTTCTCTATCCTCTGTCTTTGAGTGGTCAAGCAACATTGTTACTTTGAGCAATAAAAGCACATTGGCATCTAAGAGAATGAGGGGGACAATGCTCTTGGAAACTTAGCACTGACATCAACACAGAGGATAATCCTGCATTTCAAAGTGGCTCAATATGATTCTCTCAACTTGCAATAAGAAAAAAAGGTCACCACAAGCAGAAGACATGGAGCACAAACTCTTCAATTTGTAATATATACTCAGGACCTCAGTTTCCCTAGCATTGAATTTTATTTTCAAAAATGCTACATCACACCAAGTGCAACATCCTTCATGGATATAAATTACCCTATTCACTTCCAGAGACACAAGCAAGGGAGGCCAATAATTACACCCAGAAGAAAAGAAACAATTATTACACCCTAATAAGAAAAGAAACAATATAACATGTTAGAAAATTCTAGATACCTACAAATGTGTTCCAGGATGTGGATTATTTTCTCAGGACTTAAATTAAAAAAACACCACACTTACTGCTGAAGCTATTACCAGTGGTTTTGCTTAAGAGTTTTTCTAAAAATCCTTACACACAAAACTGTGTGGTTTTACAATTCACAGCCTAAAGACAGAAAAAAATGTTCCATCATTTCAGCTGTTTAATAAAAAAGCATAAATACTGACAAGACTGCAAAATTGATTGTTTTCTGTGTAGCTGTGAAGAACAGTTTCCCATAATATTTTAAGACAAACATAATAGAGCAACTAGCAAGTTGATGATAACATGTTTTGCAATAGACTTGACAAAAGTTATAGAGTTGGAGTGAATTAAGTATAATGTGTGGCAACCTAGGGTAGTGAGGAACATTCTTATTCTTTTGTCCTAAACCAGGAGACTTTTTCTTGCATACCTAATTTTGTACACATCAGTAGTCTCCCTCAGCAGGATTTCTCATAGAGATAAACTTAAGCAATGGTGAGAGTTTTAGATGACTGCTCAAGGAACATTCATTCTCCTAGACTTTTTCAGTAAAATTTTAATGTTTTCTCACAAGTAGGTGGATTCCTGGTTCATTAGGTCATATTCATTTCCTTGGTTTATGGGCTTAAAAAGTTTCCTAAGGTGGAATACATGCATCTCAGCACAAGAGCAGAATACTGTACCCATCTTTTGCTGTAGCATTCTAATTTTGATGGGGATAGTCTACAGGGTGCTGGGATGGGACACAGTTTAGGCTGACTCAAACTAGCCAAAGGCGTAATTCAATATCACTTCAACTGGAAAAGAGATATAGGTAGCATATGGAAGCAGTTCAGGTTGGTTTGGAAATAGCAGGTGCCAGAGTACAGCTCCTCTTAGCACTTTGGCTGCCAGTTCAAGAAGAAGGTCTCCTTGTTGTGGTTCAACTTCAGAGAGAAGAAAGAACCATGTGTTTCTCTCTCTAGCTGTCCCACTTGTGGGGACAGACCTGTGAGAGGAAAACAAAATGAATAAACACTCATGGATTGAGAGAAAGGCAGAAAGCAAAATTTAACAGAAGAACCTCAGCAACAAGAAAAAAAGAACAACAGTAGCAGGGATGAGGGAATGTACGGATGCGATACAGTAACACACGCAGCTACCAACCCTTCCAGATGGATTCACGCAGCTACCCCCATGTCCCTCGCCAAGCCCACACCCCCTGCTTCCTGCTTCCCCCCTTCCTGGCTAGTCCTGGCTACAGGTGGCATGGCATAGGTGGTATTGAGATATCTATGTCTGAATTAACCCTCTCCGCACCACAACCAGGACACTCCTCTACACATCATGCAACAGACATGGAGTAAGTGGGTCACGCTGATGACATACCATTCTCAAAAGGGAAACCCCAGGAAGTCTCAGAATATCATCAGAGGAGGTGTGACACGTGGAAGAGACCTACCATATAATACACTATCATAAAATTATCAGAAAAAATGCCCTGTTTACTGTCCTCTTAAATAGAAGGAAAACATCAAAGTTGGAAAACTGTTGTGTGGAGTCCTACAGAATGAGCTGCAAAGCCACTGAAAGACAAGTGAATCAAGTCAGTTTGCAGAGGTGAAAGTGATCCGGCAGGCTTTAGACATTGTTGAATGCAGAAAAATGGCTAAATAGTTCATGCTGATTTGTAGGAAAGGTGGAAACCTTCTGCAGAGTCCTACATGATGAGTTACAGAAGCCACTGAAGGACAAGGTGAATCAAGCCATTTTGCAGGGGTGAAAGCATCCAGCTGGCTTTAGACACTGCTGAGTGCGAAAAATGGCCAGTACTCAGCCTCTACCCTGACTCACAGATGGCAGCAAATGCTCTGCAGGGATGGTTACAGCAGTGGAAGCAGAGCAACTGGCAACACAGAAGCAAAATTATCTGGGCTGATGAACCATGGCAAGATAATACTGCCTGGCTAGAGAATTTGCTTGTAAAAGTACATGACGTAGATGTCCATGTACCTAAGAGCTGGGACACTGAAGAATATCAGAACAACCAGCAAGTGGAGCAGGCTGCCAAAATCGAAGTGGCTCAGGTAGACTTTGACTGGCAACATAAGGGGGAATTATTCATAGCTCAATGGGCCCATGACAGCTCAGGCCATCAAGACGATGATACTTACTTGCGACTGAGGGGTAGACTTGATCATGGACACTATTGGACAGGTTATCCATAAATGTAAAACATGCACTGTAAGCCAAGTGGTTAAAGCCTCTTTGGTATGGAGGGCAATAGCTGAAATATAAATATAGGGATGCTTGGCAGATTGATCTCACAAACCTGCCAAGGCAAGCACCATTTTCTTACAATGGTCTAAGCAAACACAGGATGGCTGGAAACACACTCCGCACCACCTCACGAAACATAAACATGAGCCTTGAAAAGCAAGTCCTGTAGCAACGTGGCACTTCAGAGAGAACTGAATTGCACAGTAAGACTCACTTCCACAAGTCTCATAGACATCAGGGTCAAAGATCATGGCATCAAGTATGTCATCCCCTATCATGCATCAGCCACTGGGAAGGTCAAATGAAGACATGAACTGCTAAAAGCTACATGGAGAGCAATGGTCGATGGGACTTTAAAGCACAGGGATACAGATTTGACAAAAGCTACCTGACTCGTTAACATTAGATAATCTACCAATCCAGCAGGGCCTGCCCAATAAAAATAAAATAGATGGGTATAAAGTCCCTGTAGTACATGCGAATATATGAGAGAATACAGTCTACATCAGCCCAGCCTCAAAAGAAAATCTTTCTGTGGGGTTGCTTTAATTCAAGGACCTGAGTACATTTGGTGGGTGATGCAAAGGATTGGAACATCAAATGTGTACCTCATGGGGATTTGCTTTTTGGTGAGAATAGACAATAAATCAAACTGTATGATATTAATTACTAAATAACCCTGATACTGTATACCACTACTACAATTGCTATATGCCATATCGATGTAACAATCACCCAAAGTAATGAATGATGAACTTTAATGAAACTGAGTAAAGTACAGTAGTAACAGAACCAGAACTGTCTTCAGCACCTTCTGACATTTTCAAGACACGGGCATCAGTTGCACCAAACACCAGCTGCAAACTTAGGATGTAGCATGCAATATTCTAGCACCACATACCACCCATAGGATGAATCAAAGCATGCTTTTCCACAAACATCTTAGAAAAACTTAATCCACACAGGATCAGACCTGAACTACAGAGAAGTAGAGTCCAGGTCCAGAACTTAACTTCAACCTAGCTGCTACACTTAGACAGTACATCAGTGAGCCATGCCCCACCAGCAGCAAGAGAAAACATATCAAAGACGAGCAGATAATCCATACTGTCCAACATATTCCATAGGTATTTTCTCTTGAGCCTGATATACTGGGGCTTGGCAATCATGAGCTTTAGAATTGTAATATCTCCCTCTATCTTTGAGCAAGACACTGAGAATAAAAAGTAACAGGCTTTCCTGAGATAAAAATTGGAATTTTTCATCACTCTTTCCTTGGCTTCTGAATAGAGCTGCAGTCTGATCAACCTGCTTTTCTCTATAGGCAAGGTAAACCTCAAAGGGCTGGTAACAGGGAATCACCTTGATTGCTCAAACTGATTCAAGTGCTTTGGTATTTCTACAATACAACAAAGGACACACCCACCATCACACACATCTCAGGTTATGAAAACTGTATTATCATCTAAGTCATGCAATGAGGACCTAACTAAGTAAGTAGATGACGGCAAAGCAGTGGACGTAGCCTATCTTGATTTCAGGAAAGCATTTGATTCCATCTCCCACAGCATCCTTGCAGCTAAATTGAGAAAATGTGGTCTGGATGATTGAGAAGTGAGGCAGACTGTGAACTGCCTAAATGACAGAGAGTTATGGTCAATGGGATAGTCCAGCTGGAGGCCTGTGTCAAGCAGAGTCCCTCAAAGACCAGTACTGGGACCAGTACTGTTCAATATATCAATATCAATGACTTAGATGAAGGACTAGAGTGCACTATCAGCAAGGTTGCACATGATACAAAATTGGTAGGAATGGCCAGCATGCCTGAAGGCTTTACTGACATCCAGGGATACCTGGCCAGGCTGGATACTTGAACAGAGAGGAATTCAATTAAATATCAAAAGGGCAAGTCTAGAGTCTAACATTTGGGCAAGAACAGCCCCATGCAGCAGCCTAAGTTGGGGTCTGAGCTGTTACGGAGCTGTTAGGAGAAAGGGTCCTGGTGGACAACAGTACAACCATAAGCCAACAAAGTGCCCCTGTGGCCAAAAAGTCAATGGCATCCTGGGGTGTATTAGAAGGGGAGTAGTCAGTAAGTTGAGAGATGTTCTCCTCCTCCTCTACTCTGCCTTAGTGAGACCACATCTGGAATATTGTGTCTAGTTCTGGGGCCCTCAGTTCAAGGAGAGGGAATTAAATGACAGTCCAGTGCAGAGATGACTAATGGACTGGAGAGTCTCCCTTACAAGGCAAGGCTGAGATAGTTGGGTCTCTTTAGCTTGGAGTAGAGGAGATTGAGGGGTGACCTCAATGTCTATAAATATTGAAAGGGTTAGTGTCAGGAGAATGGAGCCAGGCTCTTCTCAGTGATCTCCAATGATAGGACACAAGCAGTGGGTTCAAGCTGGAACAAAGGTGGCTCTACAGAATCATAGAATCATAGAATAGTTGGGGTTGGAAGGGACCTTAAAGATCATCAAGTTCCAGCCCCCCTGCCATAGGCAGGGACACCTCCCACTAGACCAGGCTGCCCAGTGCCCTGTCCAGCCTAGTCTTGAACACCTCCAGAGATGGGGCATCCACAACCTCCCTGGGCAACCTGTTCCAGTATTTATAAGAAAAAGATTTTTCATGGTGAGGGGTATGGAACACAGGAACAGGTTGCTCAGAGAGGTTGTGGAGTCTCCTTTACTGAAGACTTTCAAAACCCGCCTGGATGCCTTCCTGTGCGACCTTTATCTAGGTATTCCTGCTCTGGCTTGGACCAGATGATCTCTTAAGGGCCCTTCCAATCTCTGACATTCTGTAATCTATAATTTATAGCAGTCTACCTAGTATAATGTGTCTTTCGACTGGGTATTATGGAATTTCTTGGTTAAGGGCAAGAGGTGTTTAGCAGAAATGGGCATTATATTCAAGACATTATTTCATTTCACCTTAAGAACCTAGATAATCGATTTCTCCCCCAGACAACATTGCTCAGAATAAGTGCAGAAGTAGAGGAATTAATAAAGCTATCCAGGAGAGTTAAGTATCCAATCTCCCTTGCATTTCTAAAAGTCTCAGCCTGAGTGATTGCTGAGATCTACAACTAAACAAAGAAGCCATGAGGGCATGCATGTCCATTAAAAGCTAAAATGGAACTGAATGATGGGCATTCATACCAAAGTGTTGTGTTCAATAAACAAGCATTGCATATGTATCCTGTAGATAAGGCTGGCAGTGTTTTTTCAAATTAGATTTTCTCAAATTCTGCCTCTTACTTCCCCCAGAAACAACTGCCCACAACAGCAGCAGGTTTGATCTACAGAAAATGAAGTCTGGCAGACAAAACTCAGGTGGAATAAGCAGGCCAGGCCAATTGATCTAAATTATATTGTGCTTTTTGAGAAAGGGTTTGTTATCTCTATTCAATTCATTACTCATGAATGTACTTCTTTAACTTACTTTACAGTATTTTATGACTAACTCAAATCTAGTCATCAAGTGTATGAATTAAAGTATCTACATCCTTAAAGGCATCCTAAAGGGAAATAAGCCTGTAGTTTAGGGGCAACTCTTTCATCCCACATCAAGTGTTTTTATTCATTTAGTGTTTTATATATCCAAATACTTTTACAGCAGGGAAATACTGCTTTAAAATGAAGTATCAATATTTTATTTGCTATTGACACATAGCAGATTTTGCTCACAAAGAGCAAAATTTTAAAAGCCATAGAAATAGAAGACAGCATAGAGTACTCATTAAAATATAACATCTATGATTAATACATAGGCTGTTAAATGATTAGTAATAAGATTAGCTTGCATCTTTCCTGCCCAATAGATACTTAAAGTAATTGCATCTTTGCAAACTGCATTATCATCACTTCATGTTCTTCATGATGTCATGGGACAGTAAGGCAGAGTCAGCAGTTTCTCCTGAGCCTGCTTTGATTTTTTTTTTCTTTGAGAATCAATTCTCTGGCAACATTCTATATTCTGATATGAAGGCTCACAAAACATCCACCTAACTAAATCAAATATTACAAATCATTTAGATTACTTCTCTTCAACAATACCCAAGGTAAATATGGCAAAGAATCAACACCTAAAAGGGAATTGTTTGATACAAATAGCTCTAATTATATTCCAAGTGTGTTCACTCAGAAAAAGAAACTATCCTTTACCTACAGAAATGACATATTTAGAATTCTGAGCATTTCTTCTCTGTTGTGTTGACATTGTAGTAAAAATGAGTGGAAGTTCGCAATGATTGCTTGGTCTGCTGAAAACTTCCTGGAGTAAATGGTCTCTTTCCACAAGGTCCAACAAGCACTCAAGTCAGTTTCAGGAACAGTGTCTATATGAATGACAGGAATTATGTATTCAATGTATATAGAATTAGTAGTGAGATTCCATTTATTCCAGCTTATCATGCAGAATTTTTATTTTAAATGTAAGCCTGCTTAAGTCCAAAATATCTGCTCTTATACAAGACAGCCAGATAAGCTAGAACAAAGTCAGATGGACAGCACATATTGCCCAATAATTCAAAAGTACTATTCGTTGTTTGAAACAATGCCAACTACTACTAGTACTAGGTCTAAATCCAGGCACATGTGGCAGGATAGGGGTGTGGTCCAGAGAGGAGTAAAAAGAGCTTTCTTGCCAGTGTTTCAGAATACTCTGGCACAAGCATGCTAAATGTGTTTGGATGTTATTGTCTAGAGACTCCTTATCTAATGAATAGCTAATACACCTGATAATACTAAATGATTCCATCTCTAAGTGCCTTCAAATCTTCTCTCATGCTTTATCTGCCAAGTATTAGCTGCATAATGCAGTGACATGAGACTCATCACATCCTTTGAAATGCTTTGTGGAAATATGGGGTTAAGCCTATATCCTTTCAAAACCCCAAAGGCTTGTATGCATCTACAAACAGTTTAACTAAGCAGTGTACATATATTACACATAGGTTCAAAAGCTGAACCTCTACTCAGTATGCTACATGTGTCACTTGAATACAGAAGCTGAAGCTAGAAGACTGGGTTTCCTAAGCTACACATGGACTCCAGCACTGAGACTGCATCTTATGGATGAGTGATCTTCACTGTTCCTTAATAACAAGGTGTTATATAGTATTCACATAAATTGTTAAACTCAGAGCTTTGATGTTTCACGTATGATAGCACAATTCATAATGTAAGAGAGGTAGAGGAAATATTTCAGTGTACACTCCAGGAAGGCAAACCTTTGCTAAGTATTAGAAGCACTCCTACTTAGCTATTATTTCCTGGAAGGTACCATTTCATCAAAAGCCCAGCAGCACATCTCAGTTCTGCATATGAACTTCCTTCAAATAATACATCATCAAAATGGTCAGTAACTGCATTCCACCATCAACTAAGAAAAAAATATCTAATTTCAGCGAAGTGCTTGCTAAAAAAGAGCTACCAGAAAGTTTTCTTGGTATGCTAAAGTTGCAGCCTCTGGTACACAAGCAGACAAATAATTTGCATTTTTCCAGAATCAGTTTGTAAAGAGGGATGTTGTTCCCTGCATATACACAGATTTATACATACACAACCTGTTAAAAGGTGCAGTGAAGTGTAACAATCGTCAAGACACATGTATGGTTGTGCTCCTGCACCCAATATGCCTCCGAGAGCTTTAGCTTAGGGCATTTGACCAAAAGTACAATTAAAATAGACTTTCCATTTAATTTAGCAGCTTCTGGACATGCCAGAAATACAGTGTGATTCTGCATTTCTTAAACTTAAGCTCAACTGTTAGGTATAGATTTCTCAAGTTCTGTCTTTCTCTCAAGTTTGAGGACTGCAGATACACCCACACATGACACTGTGCACATGAGGCTGTGCACACTTAAAAGTTTGCTTTATCCTCCCAACTAAATTACAAAGAAGATTCCTGTAGAGGTGCAAAGAAACCTCAATGTGTATCAACTCCCCAGACAGACAATGCAGCAAGTCCACGCTCTGAAAACGAAGCTATATGGAGAAGGTAACGAAATCTAGAAGTCCGCCCGTACAAGAGAGCGCTGCATTGGCAGGAACTGACTTGAGGCTGCCGCAGAAGTTTGACAGCCAAGTTTTCTGACTCTGGAGCCCCGAAACGGGAGCCGCCGGCACCTCCCAGGGATGTGCTGGCCGCCGACAAGTCCCACCGGGGCAGGAGAAAAACTCCCAGCCCGTCCCCACTGGGGCTCGGCACCGGGTTCCACAACCTGGCTTCGACATCCAACAGGCGACTTTGGGCCCCATTCACTCCCCTCCGTGACTCCTGCTCCCGTAAGAGCTGAATTCCGGACCGGCACCGATAGGGGAACCGCCCCCTCTCCCGCCCCGCCGCGCACTCACCGCTGAGGACGCGCCCGGCGACCCCCCCGGTCCCGCACAGCACGGCGGCGGCGGCCGCCAGCACCAGCCCCAGCCCTCCTCCGGACCCCATAGCGTTGACTCCGCTTGCCAGCTCCACTTCACCAAGCGCCACGGGAGATCAGATCAGGCCGATGCCGGCCGGCTGAGAAAGAAAAGAATCCAGCCCAACTCTGCAACGCTCTTGGCTACCACCGCCCCGCCGCCGTGCATATATCTGCTCCATTCCGCCGAGGGCCGGCCCAGGCAGGCGGTCGGGACCGCCCCCTCACCGCCCACCAGCGCCCCCCAGCCGGCCTCGACGGCGGCAGAGCCTTGTCCCAGCCCTAGCCCCACCGAGAAGGGTGGGCTGAGTGGGGAGGGGTCGCCGGGAAGCGGCAGGTGTTACGGTGTGGGAGGCGGCGGGAATGAGGGGATGGGTGGGCAGCTTGGTTTTGGGTGGGCAGGGAACCGGTCCTCAACACCGTCTGTCCATCCCGACCGTAACTGGTGTGCCGCGAAGAGACCCGGCTGGCCCCACTGGGGATGTCTCTTGGCGCCCCGGGCTTGGCGGTCTGGAGGAGTCGCCGGCAGAAGCCACACTGCCGGGTCCTTCGGAGTTTGCAACTGTCTAGACGGCTGGTGAACTTGATGGAGGCGCATGTGGATTTGCTTTGTAGGCTTTCCCCTAGCAAGAATACAAAAGTACTGTTGCCAAACTGAAAACATACAAATGTGTCCGGGTAATACACAGGTATATATAAGGGAAAGTCCCCTTACTGGCCTAGAAGTTACTGTACTCAAATTCACATTGCTATCTCTGAAAATGCGTTGTGGTAATTCATTTGGACCCCTTCAAAGGACCATGTTAAAACTTTGCTGTTTAGAGTCATGTTGTTAAGGGCTGGGGATTTTTTTTCTGCAAATATAGTTTATGGATGCTTTCATCCTGTTCTTGTGGATTCTTCACGTTTAAACAGGATAGATCATTATAGATAAGTTTAAAGCACATATTGTATGCAAATTGTTTGGTGGCTTGTCAGTCAACTTCTTTCTCAGAATGCAGCTGGAGATTGTGTATGTATGGCATATTGGTATGTCATTTTCCCTTTGGATGCTTATAGCCAATTTTGTAAGTCAATACATCTCAGATTACTATGGATTTTAAAGCATTTTATGGATTTCCTAGCTATCTTAAAGGTACTTGAGATCAGTTTCTTATTAAAAGAGAACTTTTGTAAGTGGCAATTGAAAATTATTTCAAGTACTGTTGTGTTTTGCTACCAACATTTTCAATTTAATATCAGAGATACTTATTTATTTGACTGATATACATTGTTCTTTCCATGTGGATTTTATGTTTCAAAGCAAATTACTTACATTTTTAAGTTTGTAGATAAGTTGATCTGTGATCTAAAATTAGTTGTTCTGAACAATGAATTCTGAAATGGAGAAGTTACCTGAAATCTCCATGGCATCTGCAATTCAGCCTTATCTTCATATCAAGCTGATGGTGTGCAGAAAGAGAAGACCATAACCAAAACCTGCAGTGAAAATGATTAGAATTTTAAAATTTATTTGATAATCAAAGCCTATCGGCTCTATATGTTTTTAGCCTACTTCTGTGTTGCAAAGGTGGGGAGTTCAACGTTCTCTGAATTACCTTGGATCTCAAGCAATGTCCTGCCAAAAGAGGGCTATCTGACAAGTGGATCCAGAGAAGGTGCAGATGATCACTAGGGAATTGGAGCACCTCTGCTATGAAGACAGATTGAGATAGTTGATGCTGTTCAGCCTGGAGAATAGAAGGCTGAGGGGAGACCTCATAGCAGCCTACCAGTACCTGAAGTACCTACAGGAAAGTTGGGGAGGGACTATTTGCCAGGACATGGGGCAGTGGTATTAAACTAGGGCAGGGCAGGTTTAGATTGGACTTTTGGAGGAAGTTCTTCACCATGAGGGTGGTGAAACACTGGAGCAGGTTGCCCAGAGAGGTTGTGGAAGCCTTGTCCCTGGAAGAATTTAAGACCAGGCTTGCCAAGGCTCTGGGCAACCTGATTTAGTTCAATATGTCCCCACAGGAGAGTTTTTCTAGATTACCTTTAAAGGTCACTCCAACACATTATATGATCCTCTGAGATGAGTAAAATTAGAGTCTTCCAAAGTGTAAAATCTACCAGTGTCTCACAAATTATATAAGGATGGAAAGGGATGAAACAGTTCAAATTGGTGGGAATCTTATGTTGAATACCCACCATGAACACTGAAAACATCTTACGCCTTTTTCAAATCTTTGTTAGCTTGCCAATTACTAAAGCCACATTTAAATGCAATTGTCATATATTCATACAGCTAAAGAAACTCTAGTTTCCAGTGGAATTAGCAACACGCAGAGAGAAACAAAACAAATTCTGCCTCTAGTAAATTACACAGCACTTTTTGGACATGCTTTATGCTGGTTTATTAGCCAAAATTGTATATACAGTGACTGTTCCTGGCATTCTGCTGATCTTTGCTGCACTTTTCATCACACAAGTCTCTGGGGAGAAAAAATAATAAGTGCCACTGCGTTGAGACCCAACTGCTTTTTCCTAATTATCTGTAAGACTTCCAGGCTTGTCTTCATCTTACTTATCTTACTTGCAGCCACTTGCTTTTTCCCTGCAAAAAGAAATCACAGTGCCCTGTGATACTGAGAAGCTTTTCTTGCCCGTGCCAGTTCATACCAGCTAAGAAGGTACATATTAACTCACTACTTCTCTCTGTCCTTTTTAATAGTTGAAGCTCTTTTTTTTTTTTTTTTTTCAGGAAATGCTGATTTCTTTTTCAGTTAAAAATAACTGCTTCCCAGACCTGGCAACTGTAGAATCTGCTGTCGTTCATCTGAGCCTTCTAAATGACGAAAACAGGACTCACTGCTGGGACCAAGTTTATTGCCTTCATAGTACATTCATTTTGTTGGTACTCTAGTTTCATCCTCAATATGTGTCCCATCTCAGAGGAAAAGACAAGGTTGCATTGTGAAGTGATTGAGCAACCCAAAATTTTAACAAACTACAGTAACAGCATTATAACTTATAATAGCGGTGTATATTTCAAAGTTCTGGTACCAAGAACATAAATAACTTCTAGCTCATTAGAAGTTTATTATTATTATTGCAAAATTGTCACATCTCTCAAGTACAAATAGTAACTTTTTGAAAGGTGGGCTGTCATTTTTCTGGCATCATGATTTTGCCAGATTTGAAAGGCATTATTTCATAATTGGGGAAAAAAATAAACTCAGTATTAAACAGAGGATAGCTTAGCTGAATATAAAGCTGTTTTCAGGCTGGGGCTAAATGCTTATTTAAGGCAAATTATTTACCTTATCACAGGAGAAACTGGCTAAACTTGAGTGATTTTGTTCCATAAAGCTTTTTAGGAGTAGCATAACTTCATGATATTTAGCCCATGAATTTGTGAGTAGGTGTGCTCTTTAAATACTGATGTGCTTCTTCTTGTTGCTTTTGAAAGACTTTGGAGATCATATTTCACCAATTGTAAAATAAGATTACTATTTAGTATCACTAATCAATTCTCAAGCAAGCCCAGAAGTCAAAAAAGGGAATTGGCTTAGAATATTTGCCCATTCATTAAAGCAGTTGTGCTGTAGATTTTGCTTTCATGAAGTTCTGTTTAAAATCTGAGTTATAGCTGTTTGATTACTTCATTTCTCATCAATGATAATTTTAATTTTCAGTTTTGCCCATTGTGTGTAAAATTCTCTTGTAATTTGCCCATGAGCCTAGATGACACAGTCTCTAAAGCTGCCCTGAAAGTAGAAGAAAAGGATTTTGTACATTGACCATGGGCACTGAAGGGCTTGCACATGGACAATCTCTTAAATTACTTTTTTAGAGCTCTATCAATTTGATATCTCATTGCCTTCCAAAAACAGTTTAAGCTACTTAGCTTCCACTGCCATTTTTCTTGTGACTATAGTAGTATTATTTTCTTATTTAAAAAAAAAATCTAGTTATGGAAAAGAATTCAGTACAGATGCTAAAAGCATCTGAGGAGATGTGCTAGAGGAGTAAAGGGATTAGAAGAATGTTAAACTTTCTTCACCCTCCTTTAGCAGCATCTGAAATGCCTAATGCATGCAAAGTTAATGCAAGTCTGTCTAAAAACCTATGTCCAGCCTGCACAGTGCAATGCCACTTAGAAATTCCCAAACTACTTGAAAGCTAGTGGGGTCAGTGAGACTCCCTGGCTTGGACTGGGATATCCCACTTAGAATGGCACTGTTCCCACCTTAATTTGTCCATCTCTGAAGCCAGCTAATTCAGTGCTAACTCAGACATTTCTGCATAGTGCTGCATTGCACAGTGAAAAATGCCGCTGTGGCTCGACATGCGATGCAGCGTGACTGACAGTTCCACTGAGTTCTGCCAAGGAGGACCAAAGTAATTTAATTTTCTTCAATTAGAATCCATTTAGATGTAACATATAGCAGAAGTAGTTTAAAAAGAAAAGAAACCAACCAAGCATTTTTTATAAACAGTTTCTTAAAGGCCAAAGGATATGTTAGATGTATTAGTGCAAAAACTTTAAGTTCACAGACTTTTTAAGCATTCTTAAACTGCATTATCTTGTATTCACTCAAATAACATGCTCACAATGCCCCCCCACCTCCCCACACACCACCCTTCCCCTTCCCCTTAAAATCCTATTAAAGTTAGTTCTTCAAGAAAAATCTTCATGGCTACAGACCAAATTTATTACTATTTCTTGGGTTTGTATCAGACCAATCAATAAAATGAAACTATATGTTTTAATTCAGCCCAATTCTCAAACCAGTAATAAAATACTAACTTTAAGTGAGCAGCAGTTCTGTCCCAAACCAAGATAGTAAGTCAGGTTTCAAACTGCCAAGATGAGCATTTTATCAGCTTTGTAACTTAATTATTAAAACACATTTGAGGCAAGGAGGTAATTTAAAACAACTGTTCTTAGAAAATTAATCTTCTGGCCTCTTCTTTCTCTGTCATAGAATCATAGAATCATAGAATAGTTTGGGTTGGTAGGGATCTTAAGATCATAGAGTTCCAACCCCCCTGCCATAGGCAGGGACACCTCCCACTGCATCAGGCTGCTCAACGCCTTGTCCAGCCTGGCGTTAAATACCTCCAGAGAGGGGGCATCCACAACCTTTCTGGGCAACCTGTTCCAGTGTTTCATTACCCTCACCGTAAGAATTTATTTCTGATGTGTAGCCTGAATCTACCCCCTTCCAATTTACATCCATTTTTTCTAGTCCTCCCATCACATATCTTATTAAAAAGTCCTACCCCTGCCATTCNCCTTCTTATGTTGAGGACTTCAGAACTGGACACAATACTCTGGGTGGGGTATCACTAGAGCTGAGTAGAGGGGCGGGCAAAATCACCTCTCTTGACTTGCTGGTCACACTTCTCTTGATGCAACACAGGATTTGGTTGGCCTTCTTGGCTGCAAATGTGCACTGGTGGCTCATATCCTCTCGGGGGAAGCAGTAAGCATGCAGCAATATTCTCTTACGACAACTGCTCAAATGGCCTCTGCTTGAGTAAGCTAAGTTGTATCTTCAGGTGAGCACAAGCATCTGTATAACTTTTGCCCAATTTACCTAAATGATAATTTAAATCCTGGTTATTTGCATTAATCAAATATTTTATAGCAAATTTGTGAGACTAATGGTATCAAGATTAATACTGTGCACCAGAGACAGTAATAGGACTGCATTTGAATGCTAGACTCTATGGACTCCAGATGCTAGCAGAATCTACATAAGCTTTAGCACCATATCCCACATGAAAGATTTCATTTTTGTTATAACCCTTGTGATTGTTCAATCTGATTTTGTGATCATTATTTTATCAAAATCTTTGCAGTCTTGAATTTTCTTTAAATTTTCTGGGCAGCAAGTTTCTTCAGAAATGTCATGAAAGTAATTCTTTGATATTTTTCAGAGCTTGTTTTCACTGCTTAGACTTTACTACTGTAAGAACAGTCAAGCAGGACAGCTAGGAAGGTTAATCAATCACTTTTGTGAATCAGTAACCATATGAGAGGAATTTATGTAGAATTTATCTTTTACTTTTTTACTCCTAGTGTTGTTTCTCCTGAAATTGCTATCTTTTTCTTAAAGCATGACTGCTCAGCCAATGCACCCATTCTTTCCTTCCCTTCCCAGCTACTTTCAGACATTTGAAAATAAAATGAGGTTCAAAAAAGATGCAATAACCAATAAAGGTTGATGACTAGGGTCATTAGCCTGATGACCTAGCCTGAGTAATCAGATCTGCTTAGCAGTAGAGGGTGCCTAACCATCTCAGGATCCTTCCTCTGCCTGTTGTGGGCTATGTTTTGCAGTATCTACTTACCATTGTACCTTCCAAAACAGGGGGCTCTACTTGATTGTTGGAGAGTAAGTGAGCATCCTGTGCTATTTTGTCTCTCTACCAAAGCTTATTCTGTTCCTCTACTCCTTATACCATTGTCCTTATTTGGTAGCACTGTGTGTTACTGCAAATATCCTGCAACATTACCTGTCCTCAACTCTATTCTTGGAGCACGAGGCTTTCTTAACTGCTTATGCTGTGGCCTGCAGCTAAATCTTGCTCCTCCAAAAAATTGTAAACATGTTCCATGAACACTTCAGTACTGTGGAAGTATCTCCACAGTCATGCTCAATCCCAATCTGCTGCTAAAAGAAACAGTGTAGCCATGTTCAGAACCTTCTTGATTCTGTGCCACATATTCCTTTTCTTTGCAATTCACCCATAAACCTGTTTTCTGTTTCCGAATTCCAAAATTTGGAGTCTGCATGTAGGCCAAAGAGGTGAGGGTACTCTTGTGACTGTGAGTGGTAGGGATATTTTCTCTCTTTCATCCTCTGGGAAAGACTTAGTGTTTCTTAAGTGGAACAAGGAGCTCTACCTATCACTCAGCATTTGCTTTTATCAATGTCTCAACTTTCTAATGACCTAAATAACTCTAATGAAAATCAGCGTTTGAGTACAATAAAAAAGAACCCATTTTAATTTCACAACCTTGTTCTGTTTCCTAATGCGTTTCCATCAAATCTTGCAATTTATTATCAAGAAAGCTTACTGCTTTGTGTTATGAAGTCAGTAGTGCACCAACTCTTTTCCAAGCAGAACAGCAATGTTGATGCTGGCAATTTGTTATCTAAAGTCTACCTCAAGTAAGTAGCTGTTGGAGTCTGCTCCTCCTAGCATGGGTAGTCTGATTGCATCTCTTAGGTAGGCTACTTCATGTGTTGGCCTATGATATAAGAGGAGTGAAAGAGTGTATCTTGTAGTCCAAGGAGATCAAATTATGCCTGATTTCAGGGTGGATGCAATCCAGCATAAGATATGAGTGTGTGCAGAGATGATTCCTTTCACCTCTGCTGGCTGAACTGTGGGGCATCAGAAATACAGGAGCTAAGGCAAAGGGACATGAGAAATACATAGGAGCAAGATTGTTTTGTGTTGCTGCAGAAGCTGCTGTACTTGTTTGTAAGCAGCTGATATTTCAAGTTTTTCTCATTGCACTTCAAACCCCTTCTTGCCAGAAATAACAATGTTTCCTAGAAAACCTCAAAACAGAAACATGTTTCATTGGAGTTCTTCTTTAAGAACCACTCTTCAGTTCCTTAGGGGACACAAAAAGGTTAACTTACTCTAGTATTAAGTAGTCAGTGTTTCCCAACCTCTCTTCAAGTTGTCAAGGCCTATCTTCTTGGAACAGAAACAGAAATAAGAAATCCATGAAATACTGACCTGAATTTCCTCATTGATCTTGCAGAGACTGATAGATTGAAATGTTTACAGTGCCTCCCAGCTCTTGGCATTTTCATGGTCAGGATCTAGATCTGGTCAAATCTCGTGGTTAAGTCCAAATTTCCTGTACTTAGCCCTGTGAGAATATAACATGGATGATACTCTAGAATGTGAACTGTGTTCCAGTTTTAATAAAGGAAGAGGCTGAGGATTCAGACCCTGCAGGCTATAGTCTAACCACAGGTGAGAGCCTCAGGAAACTGAAGGGTAATGATTAAGGACTTCACATCCAGTGGCTCCAATCTTTAATTCCTCTGTGAGAAATCCCTATCATCCTAATTCTCATGCTTCAATTCTGATTAACTGTGAAGAGCTGCTGTCTGTGCTAGCTATACCTTTCTCTTCATTTCTCCTGTTCTCACACACACATACATTTCCTGTGCAAAACTGTCCAAGTTCCAGTAAAAAAGTCCTGCAAATAAGAAGAGCCCAAAAGCAATCTTTTACAGAAAGTAGAAGGGGTAATGAGCTATGGTGTTACTGTAAAATTCCTTATTTCTAGTCTACAGTCTTTCTGGTTCAGCTGCTGGCAACTGGATCTCAGTATATCTCTGGGTTTTCGAGTATAGTTACAGTTTAAAATTGAAAAGTTTTTGCAATTAAATTTTATTGTCTCATAAATACAGCTTGAGAAAGAGTAATGTGATGGGATGGAGAGAAAGTTGGAGTTCAACTGGTAGCTAGATGCAAATAAAGCAAAATCTGGAATAGTGTAGACTTCTTGGTTAAAGGATATCTAACCTTTTGTGTTCCAATTAAAGCAAATGCTTGTTATTTGCACAATAATTAAGTTAATTGCCTTTCATTCATATCCTACATTGCTATACCTGTGGTGGCCTCTGTCTTGTTTACTGGCTTTTTAGCATTTAATTTGAAAGACTAAAAAATATGGCTTGTTAACATGAGCTAGTTCTCTGACTGAAATCAAGTAAGCTGTGGTGCTAAATCGTTGGAAGAAGCTAAACCAAATGTCATACTGCTATTCTAACTGAGGACTAAAACAGTTATTTACATGGATTTTTCTCCTGAACACAAGAGAACTCTGGTGGTATTTACCAGATGCAGGATATATTAAGGCTACGTACACCTTAAGGCATTGTTTCTCTGATAAGGCATTGTTTCTCTGATAAGGGGTAGCTTTGTCTCTTCAATGAAGAGTGGTACCGTAGTGTCATAACTTTCAGATGGGAGTAACAGATTATCAGTGGTTCCTTGCTGTTTCATGATTCTAGTTCCTGGAGAGCTGGGATTAATTCAGTTGCAGATGTTGATTGTTGCTAATTCAGCTCTGCAGCAATAGGGTGGCTGATTCAGCAGGAAGCATTCATTTTCTTCTAGACACTTACTGGTGTCTCTTTTCACAAGCTAAGCTTTTTGTGATCCTCCCTACCTTGCAGAAGCAGGGATGCCAATTGCAAGTACTGTTCATGCATTCCCAATGAGAACTAATCGATGTTGGGGATTCCAGGAACTCCAAAGACTTGGCTCTCATGCTTCTATCCAAAACTGACTTTGGCAGCTGGCACTGTCTGAACATTTTACTGCTCCTAAATGATTTTATTTTCCTCCTTTCCTTTTATCCTCTTTCCCTGCAATTTTCTGAAGTGAGCCACATGGGGTAGGGGGAGAAAGTTAATCCACACAGAAAACGCCTTGCAGCAGCAGCTAGTTAAATGGAGGACATGCATGAAATACAAAATTATCCTCTCTAGAAAGTCTAATCCATAGATTTTATTTTATCTTTACAGAGAAGATTGAGTAATCTTGTGAGACTGCATAATTGAAATAAAGCTTCAGTTGTTCCAGAGGTAAAAGGCTTTGCTCAGAGACTAAGGACTTCTGCAGCACAAAAAGAGATCTAGACATTTCAGAAGTAACAATTCCTATATGAAAAGTTTGATAGTAAAAGTTTGAAGAAGAGTGTTTAGCTTTATAGAAGAATAGAAGAGATTGTTTTCTGTTCCTAGAGTACACTTGGCAAAGATTCTTTTTATTGCAAGAGGATATACTACCCAGAACACTGTTTGAAAAACAAACTTCTATTGGATTTTGTCTTAGCCAAATCTAAGCAAAAACAAGTACTGGCATGCCAAGAATGCCAGTTACACGTGCTACAATGAAAGACGTATGTACTAAGCTTATGTAACAAATACTCTGATTTAAAATATGTGGAATACCTTAAGGATATCTGCTCGTTAAAATGATTCTTGTCAAATGCAATATTGCACAAGTTGACCCATGGCTTCATGAGTTTCCAAACTTGGAATGCCTTCAGCTATCTAGACTTGAATGTTTAATAACATAGTGTATCTTTGGGTGGATAAGTCGGAAAATGTTTCATGCCTTCTTGGAGAAAACCCACTGAAAAACTGATTTGAATGTTCATAGTCCCTTCAAAAGTCACCTGGCCTTTCTTTTGTATGGGATGTAAGCTCCTTTGTTTAGTTTGAAAATAGACTATAGAACAACTTAGATATTAGGGAATGTATGTAGGTAAACTGTCATGTTAATCTTGCTGGCAAAGCTTCCATCATATTGCTAGTTCAAAGGCAAGCTAATTAAAAATTGCTCATAACCTTCCTAAAGATATTTAATTAATTTCTAGGTATGTTTGGATTCTCTTTTTTCCCCAGATCCTGCTAACAAGCATTTTGGTGAGGTTAATATGCTACTTACCCACCAATAAAAGCTAGTTACTTTTCAGAGATCAACACAACAAAATGAAATAAATAATTATCTTAAAATACAACACAAAGGTGCAATAAAATAAATGTTGTCCATTAGCTTTATGTAAATTGAAATTATGCCCCAGAGCAGCAAATCTGTTTTTTTTGTCTCTCCATAACTTTTCTTCCACAATTGCCCTTTCACATCAAGACTCGCTCCATCTTAAAATCCCAAAGGCTAGAAATTAGGGGTTCTATCTATCAGAGGAGAAACTGTATTTAGAAAGCTTTGAGTATCTGAACATCTCGAAGATAATTCTGTTGATCTAGGTGTTATAAACAAAAACTGAAAAAAAATCTCTAAGCATCCTGTCTTGGTCTCATGTGTATTGCAGATCTTGACATATTTGCTTTGAGGCCCAGGAGTGACTTGCTGGTGACATGAATGAACTAAGACTTGCAAATCCTCTTTCTACAAATAATGCAAACTCAGTATCACTTCAGGGGTTCTACTGATTTGGACTGACATGATGGTACTGAACTGTTCCCCAGCATCCACTTTCGTTTCAAAGGCTGCCATGACCTCATGGAGCCACCATCTGGGATTGTCCTAAGACATATGATCCACCTAAAATTGCTAGTAATCTTTCAGGATTTAATTGTATGGTCGACTTTAATTTGGGATGAGTGTCTAAAAGATGTGAAGTACTAAAAGTCATATTCCACAAAGATCTCTGCTGATGTTCCTACATGTTTGGGTAGCTGAAGTGTCCAAGGTCCAGGCAATGGAAGGAAGCCTTCTGTAATGGAGAGTGAAGATAAATAAATTCATTCCACTGATTTTATTTTTTAAAAAGCACTGTACATGGGAATCCGTAAAAAAAAAGATTCCCCTTCTACTGAGTATTTACTAGGGTGTCTACACTGTGCTCTTCTGGGGGCATGTCAAGAATTAAAACAATGAGAAAAGAGCTTAAGAAAATACTCTGTTATCCAAGCTGAAAAAGCTCCTTGTTGACTTCTCAAACCAACTTTCAGGTTCAGCAAAGAGTGTAAAACTCCATTTTTACACCTTCTTGACCTCTGAATAACCTCTACACATAGATTTCTAATGGCTGAGTACACTTCCTCAAAAAACTTCAACCTCGTTTTTTGATCTGATTGTGTGGTATTTGAGCAAATAACCAAGAGAACCTGCTTTCCTCTTTATGCCATGGTAAATAAAACACCATGGTAGTTATTATTAAATCTGGACAAAGTAACTTTGGAAGAATTCTTAGTTTCTGGTTAAAAAAAGATACAAATGAGTTACACATTTGAAAGTTTTCCCTTTTGTTGTATAGACAAGAAAATTGATTTTGTGGGAACAAATCTTTATATGAAATACCAATCCATGGAGGCATATTGGTTGAAAAAATACTAACAGAGTAAACTCAGGGGAAACTACTATGTAGAAATTCCTTATCAATAAGATCAGTTTTCCCCTAATGATTTTAGTTGCAATTAATCTAGAGGTTGATTCTCATTTGAATCTGAGTTGAATCTTATTTAAAAACAGCAAATACTATTATTTTCTATTTCTTCATTCTGTGCCATTGAATGAAATTGACTTTTTCATATTGTTAGTTTGATATTTACATCTTTCATTTTATGACAAACTGGATATTCCTTATTAGAGATTTCTGTGGTTAGAGTCAAAGCTTCGATTTGAGTTTGTTCAGCTTGGTGAAGAGAAGGCTCAGAGGGGACCTCATAGTAACTTATCAATACCTAAATGGGGCCTGCAGAATGGCAGGGGTAGGACTTTTTAATAAGATATGTGATGGGAGGACTAGAAAAAATGGATGTAAATTGGAAGGGGGTAGATTCAGGCTAGACATAAGAAAGAAATTCTTTACAGTAAGGGTAGTGAAACGCTGGAACAGGTTGCCCAGAGAGGTTGTGGACGCCCCCTCTCTGGAGGCGTTTAATGCCAGGCTGGACATGGCACTGAGCAGCCTGATGTACTGGGAGGTGTCCCTGCCTATGTCAGAAGGGGTTTGGAACTCTATGATCTTTAAGATCCCTACCAACTCAAACTATGCTACGATTCTAAGTCCTAAGGTACAAAGTGAACTTTTCTTCAGCTGTTCAGTAGTGCTTTCAATTGTATAACTATGCTTGAAAAAAAGGAACCAAAAGGTAGGGAACAAAATTAAACAAGATGATCTTTTGAGGTCCCCTCCAGTTTCTGACATTCTTGTTTCTGTGAAAAGCAGTAAAAGATGCTTTGCTTGTCTGTATCTGTGACCAAAAATAAGACTAACTGTGTGCATGCTTCACCAAATGTCATCCTTGTTCTGTCTTTAAATGTTTATTTAGTGAAACAACAGCAACAAAGAACTACATGGGCTCAAAAACCTAAAGACTCCTCCAAAAAAGGTCTGCATAAAGGTAAGTAGGGTAAGTATGATCATTTATCTCTATAAGAAATAGCAAAGTAAATAATTGTCATTTTGTAAGATCTAGAGGGTCAAGCTCTGGCTTAATTCTAGGTATTTTTACTTTGGTAATCAGAGGATTGATGTGATTCTCTGAATTTGTTAAGTCAGTCTGTTCAAGCTTCATCCTAATGAGTCATCTTTACCAATGCCTTGGATGCTACATTCAGAATTTTTGTACTGCTTGTGTACCTCAGATGATGTTTTGACTCACTGATAAACTAGAGCAGCTCAGTGAAACTGGTGTAAGGGAAAGGTCTTGAGTCACCACTGGTTATGTTTTACAGCTTAGAGAGCTTAGTGAGAGAAAATCTTTCATCATTGTTCTAGGTAATAAATTTAACTATCAGAAAGATATTTAATGTGTTTTATTAATTTCTTTATGGAAGCTGTTCTGTGTTTGTGCATTTAAAGAATTGGAAATTTTCCTCATTGCCAGTTGAAGGACAGTCCAGATAGAAGTGCAGAGTTCAAAGAACTAGATGAAGAGAAAACCCCAATTTTAGAGCATGTAAGTGATTTCAAGTTAATTCAGTTGTGGATGCTGAGAACTGCTTACTAAATAAGAAACAAACCACTAAAGAGATCTCCAGATAGATAGATAGATATATTTTCTTGTGCCTTTATTACAAATTTTTTATTATTTTGGAGGGAAGGGAATCATTTGGAGACAAGGGTCTTGGATCAAAACTGTCTTAAATCTTGTGCAAAGGACCACACTGATGGTCAGACATGAGGTATCATGAAGCCAGTGGAAATGTTGTTAGTCATTTCTGTGGGCTCAGTTCCATTCTGTGGCTTTTTAACCTAATTTGCACTCATTGTGATAACACTGATATTTCCATCCAGGATAGGTGAAATATGATCTAATGGGGAGAAAGTACAATGCTGTGACAGCCTCATACAAAACCACACTTTGCACCAACTGGGATTACTGAATCACTCCTCACCTGCACACTGTCTTGTCCTTTTACAATATACAAACATCCGTCCCTATATCTGTTGGGAATTATACCATCCTTGAAAATTATGCCATAATGAGTATTCTGCTTTTTAAAGCAAACTTCCTGAATAGTATTATGTGAACAGTAATTAATTCTGATAGTCTCAGAACAGGATTATGAAACTACTGTCTAGTCTATCTAATCAATTTATTGCATCAAAACACCAAATAAAGAAAAAGAAATGGGGGAAAATATTCTGTCCACAAACTAGGTTTTCTTGTGCTGTGAATAAAAATATCAGTTCCCTAAGGAGGAAAGCAATTATGCTGCAAGTCTGCAGTAGCATTCATGGTACCAGAGCTAATATAATCATGATTACTCACGTCATCTTTGTGAAATAGAGGAAGAGAACAAAGGTGAACTAAAAGTACTTGAGTTAGGGAAGGTGCTTTTCTGGAACACAGGCTTCTCTGCATTTTGTGGGTATCATTTTGAAAATCTGAAATATATTTCATCAGAAAGCAGAATGTTCCTTCTGCATAGATACTCTTTTTTCCACCAAGAAGTCCTAAAATGAAATGTAAATGAGAAGATTCAAGACCAATTATTACAATAACAACATTGTATATGCATCTGAACACAGAGCCTTGTTTTCATTTCAGCTCTGATCAATAATACTTTACTTCTGGTTCATCTCAAAAGTGAAGTATTTAACCTGAAACTGAAAATTGTTAGTGGAGTGAAGAAAATCAAAGAAAATCAGAACAAGTGTACTTTTTCCTCCTAGGAGTGAAAGATGGTTTTTAAACTTCTGCTCTTGCCAGTGGCCAAATTCAGGGAACGATATTATGACAAAGGCTTAACTCAAAGACAACAGTTACATGAATGTGCGGACAGACTCTATAAGCAACTTACCACAAGATTGATAATGTATCCCTTTTCTAGAAAACTTTTGTCTGAGAAAATAAAGTCTGCAATCTGAAGGTTGAAATGAGAGTGTGCTCTCTTCAGCCTCAGAAATCTGCGTTTCAGTGCTTTCTTGTTTTTAATTTGCCTGGAGATATTGTCTGAAAAGTATATTTCATTTCAGGCCATGGTAATTACTGAAAACCTGACCCTAATTAGTACCTATTTTGATTATCCACTTCTGTCACAGTTTCTATTACCCTTCATCCTCCTCACTTGCTTATCTCTGCGTGTTTCTCTGAAGTTCAGTCACACAGTGCCAGTCACAAAGCTGAGCATCCCTACTTGCACTTAAAATCAGAATCTAGGAGCAATCGTCAAGATGGATGTCTAATATTTTTGCAAATATCTATGTGACTATTTCAAAGTTTCAATATTTTGTGCCTGGTAAAGAATGTTATTTTCCTAAGTCAGCAGGGCTGCTGTGTGGCTGTGAGCTGGTGTTATCAGATGGAAATTTTGAAGCAGCAAATGCAATCAGTAGCAAGGCAGGAGCACTGTGTAAATTGTATCCAATTCTGATTGCTACTGAAAGCCTAACCTTAGTAATACCTGAAACTCACCTATTCTGCAGGAAAGGCTTACAAAGTGAGTTTATATGGGAACAAATAATTTGGGAATGTGTAACCAGCCAAATGGATGGATGCTTTGCTTTGCAAAGTGTAATAACAGTACACTAACATTCAGAAGACCAGTGCAGCTGTCAACTCAGTTACAGCTGTCAGTCTTGTTTAATTAACAGTCAAGTGAAAAGCTGGTGGGAAAGGACAGTTTTGCCACACCAAGAGGAGACTTTGTGATGGGTTTCATTACTATTTTTTTCAGCATCCTGAAAGGTGTCTAGTAGTTCTTCAGATTCCAATTGGTAAAGTAAGGTGAACAGTTATCTAAGTTTTCTTTTTGAATTTCTCTGCTATTTAAGGCAGGTATGATTTTCTTCTAGATCTTACAAGCAAGGATAGTAAAAATAATGATCAGAACTTCCAGGCAACTGAGCAGCACAAGTAATAATACTGAACACAAATCATTCCAGTAAAGAGCTGATGAGTGGCTGCTTGGATGGATACTCTAAGGATCTTTTTTCATCTTTTTTACCTCTAGCAGTTTATTCTTATTGTCTTAGGTGGTACATTGTGTTTCACTGTCACAGATGAAGTAGAACATTGAGCAGAATAATTTCTTTTGATGTTTTTTACAAATTAATCATCCTGCTTTCTTTTGAAAAAGGAAAATTCCTGTTTTCTTCTGACATTTGGGTTGGGTGGTAATTGGTCTTCTAACATGTCTGTTAGTGGGACATAATCTGGCAATTGCAAGTCTTGACAACTTCCTCAGCTGACAGATAAGATAATAAAAATGGATCTGTTTTTCTATTGTCTTCAGTGTTGAAAAATCCCAATATTTTAAATATTTGTAAGTTAGACACTCAATGTTCACATATCTGTTGTCATTTCACTCCCTCGTCTTTTACCATAATGCTAACCAGTGAAAATAACTGTATTCTATTTTTTTAAAATGTATACTGCACTTATAAACCTTCTGCAGCAGTCATTTGCAAAAATAAACTAAGTCTATCAAACCTATCAAGGTTTCATAAAGACTACAATTAGTAGCATAAAGTATGTTCTGTACTTGGAGTGGCACTGTATTAAAGGATCTAGTAAAAAAGAAAAGATGAACATGCACAGATCACTGGCAATAACACAAAGGCATTACTAAGAATTTATCAGAAAATAGCTTGGGGAAAGGATTCCTGGTTTTGCATTATGTGGTCCTGTTGCACATATGAAAAAAGCAAGTGATGCAGGTGATGCAATTTCTTTTTTCTGATCTTTATTTCAGTACGAAAGGAGAGTCATTTGCATCAGGGATGAGGCTCCTATCAATTGAAGCAAGGGTGAAGTCAGGCCACCAGAGACTTTATTTCCACTGGAAAATGCTTGAGATGGGAAAAAAATGTAGCTTGGCTTTCAGATTTAAGGATGCTCTGACAGATCTTTTAGTAATAAAATCCAAACAAAACACCATTTTACATGTGAACTGAGCAACTTTAATTTGAAAGTTACTGATTCACAGCCTATCCAGAAGCTTGAAATCAGTGTGGTGTGGCACAGACATATGGCCATCTCAGCAAAGCTATTTGCAAGATCTGGGTCTTGCATACTGTTCTTGTATACTATTTTAAACAAAACTTGCAAAGATTCTGCAGGAAAAATGGACAGAAAATTCCTGCCTGCCAATGTTAGAAGTTGAGGTGAATCTACCATATCATAGCAATACTTCAGAATAAAAATACATACATATATAGGCATTCATCTGCCTATATTTTAATACACTTTAAAGCACACTGCAGATGGTATTGTATTCCTGTGGACAACTTAATGGTTCCAGCAACATTTTTGATGGAAGCCAGCCTGAAGGTTGTCTAGCCAACCACTCAGCCCACATGCCAAGAGCTCAGTCCCTTTGCTATCCAGTCTTTATAATTTCCCACAAACCATTGAAAAAAATACAGTTAAGATTCCCTGCCAACTGCCTTAAGTAGTCAAAGGATAGTTCTGTTAAGGTGCAGTTCTGGCCTGAACACAGATCATTCTGGTTTATGGTGGACCATCCAGATAAATAGCAGAGGATATACTGTGGATGTGGTTATCTATTTAACTTCAACCCCCATTGTCCAGGTAATTATTTTATGTAGCCATATAGTTTTAAGAAGTCTGAGGGTATTAGGAGATTGAGGTCTTCAGTACAGATTATCTGTGGAAGCCTTACTAATTATGCAGATTTTTTTTCTTTATCTTTGAAAGAAAAAATAAATATATATTCCTGTTTAATCCAGTAGAGCAATTCTACAGGGACGAGGTTAAAACAGGCTTACACATCCTATGGTACTTAAAAACTGACCTGTACAAGAGTGTAAAAGCACACTTGTATAGGCTCATTGCAGAATTTACAGTTACAGTTAAGAATATTACCTTACAGTATATTTCAAAGATTTCTGTTATCTATTCATAGTACCTTCATTGGTAAAAAGTTTGGTTGATTTATCTACGTTACTTTAACTGACTTGCACTTTACTCCATGATAAATTTATTCCTTTAAGTAACACTGAAAGTAATAAATATAAGACTTCAAATGAAAAACATTTTCATTGGCACAGTGAAGAGAGAAAGGAAAAGCAGTGTATAAAATCTTGGCAAGAGTAGTCTACACTTGTGAAATGAGGCCAAATTTACAAGAAAAAACAGTAAGAACAGAGCTTTAGCATGCTGTTCATTTTCCAACAGTTTTTAAAAAGAAAGACTGAAAGCCTGGTTGTGAATTTTTCGCTGAAGCTCTGTGGTATATTTTATTGCATTAATGAAAATGGAGGGGTTTTCCCAGTCCCAAAAATATCCCACTGCGCTATTTGCCACAGTTCAGTATTACTGTATGTGCTGCTCAGAAGTGTGAAGCATGGATTCACTGTAAGAGTTCATCTTGCTATATAGGAAGATTGTCAAAAATGTAGTAACAATAGTTTTTAGTGGTAACTTGCACCGAGCATCCATCCTAAATGCTAACATCCTAAATGCTAAATTACTAACAAAGAAATGGAGGTGAAATCTTCTTTCTCTGAATGGTGAGAAGCTCAAGGGCTGTTTTACACTGAGAAAGCATCCACAGCCCATGAGAAATGTATAAGCTCTTACAAAGCAGATAACTATTAGTTAATTACCCAGGAAAGGTGATAACCAGTTATAAATTCCTATTTCTGAATCTGGAAGCACAAAGATACGGAATATAGACCTGTATGATGTACAAATCCCATCCCTGGTGAGGTTCACCAGCTCTAAGGTCACTAGTATTCTTTTAGGCTCATAGACAAAGTACAGATTTCTCAGTCAACAACAGCAGTCAGTATTGGAATACAGAATTAGCTTTGAAGAACCCCTTGGACAGTGCACTCAAATACATTTATCTTATAAATAAAGCTACAGGTGCACATAATGTTTCAATTGAACAAGACAATGCACTATACATATACTCAAGATTAATATGCTTTGACTACATGTGTATCGCTTAAATATACATTGACTCAATATATATTGACTAAGTCGCAATCAAACAACATCCATGGTACAGTCATACATCTAGATTAACTATTATGTGGATCACAGACTCTTTGCACAATATTCTTCCACTGCAAAGGCACGTTGATCTTTCTTGTTGAGATCTAAAACAAAGGCAGGCTTCTGTGTACAGACAGGAAGGTCTGAAGGAACTAGAATTTCCAGTCAAATTTTATAAAATCTAACATCACTGGGTTTAATTTCTAGTCATTTGTGGTTTAGTATAATGAACTTCAAATTCAGTGGTGTCTGGGGATATCTGTGTTAATAATATTTACATTATTCAGCAGTCCATAAAGAGTGTTGAATTGTCTGTTTTGAATTTGATTGCTATCTCATATCTTATATACTGTCCTTATTTAATTCCTACCATCCTTCACTGCATTACAAGTCTATAGAGCAAACTCCATGAAGTCAGTAGAAATTAGTCAAACTAAAGAGACATCCATGCCAAATGACAGTGAGAGAGTCTCCAGAGGCCCTTTTCAACACCTATTATTCTGTGTTTCTATAATCTGTGATACTAACTTCCTGTATTTTCCAACCATTTGACTTTTTTTCTCTTATCTCTTCCTCCTGCTATTCTATCACTACCTTGTTCTTGTTATTTTATTGGCAATTAACAATCTCATTTTTGGTTCATGCATGATGCTCATTTTAGTAGCTTATTAGCTAGGTTGCTATCTCTTATGGTAGCTTTCCTTGGGAACACTGATTTTTACTGATTAGACATTTCTGAATAAAATCATTCAGAGTTGATATTTTAAGTTACTCTATATCTGAGATGACAAAATGAGACATCCTGGCATTTAGAAGCCTTCTTCCTTTATTGAATCTTAAGTAAATTCCCAGTCTAACCTGAGTCAGTCAGTCATGATGCACCATTCGCTGTCGGAGAGAGTAAGGTGCATTATGGAAATCTAAGTGTAGCATTCTACCAGTAGCTCTCCATCAGAAGATACTGGCTCATGAGACTATCAATAGGATGTGCAGGTGAATTGCATTACCTATGGGGTCAGGTAGTAAGCAACTGAGAAAACAATTTGGGGAATGGGGGAATGTGCTGTTAGGGATTTTTCTGTGAAATCATTTCTAGTATTTGTTATAGCCATAAGTAAATAACTTTCTCAGAGTCCTGACAGATGGGAATACATTGATCACAGAACCTTTTTCCTGTTGACATCTCTACGCACATCTGTGTTTCCATCATTCTTCATGGGCTTTCCTCCCACTTATATGTCATTATTTGTAGCCTATCCAAACATAAATTCATAAGTCTGATGGACATATAATGCTGACTTCTATATATAGATACATGAATAGGACATGCTTTTGGTGGAGAGTAATAGCCATAGTCAGCAGTTAACGTATCTGCAATGAGGAAGACAGGAATTTATGTTTATTGATTTGGAATTAAACTCTGCAGGTGCTAACCCATAGAAGTTCACTGAAACTTCATGGCCAGCAGCCACAGAAATTGAGTTTCTACTGAATAGGGTGTGAAATTAGCAGGGCTGCTGAAGCAGGCTTGCTGATACAACGCTGTCATATTTTACACTGTCAGAACTGGTTTTGTGCACGTTTTTGACAAAAAAGATGAATTTCACATGACAGATCTCTTGTTTGGAGAGATGCAGAGTGATTCAGCTGTTAATATGTTTTTATATTATTTCTTTAGAAGTATTCAAAGCATATTTCTTTAAAAACAGCGCAACGTTGTGTGGCAAAGGTTGAGACACCTGTGCAGCAGTGAATGAAGGCTATCTAAATATGAATGACTAATTATCAGGGAACAGGAAAACACTAGTTTTCTTTCATAACTGAGATGGCTTCATCCTATTCAGAATAATCTGTTGGGAAAATAATTAGCATAAAGAAGATAGAGTTTTGATAAGTAACTTTGATGTTCATAATTATAGTAATTTTTGTATAATTTCTTTCATTTGTGCTCATGTTTTATTTCAGTTTTCTCTTTCAGTCATAAAAGCTGGTATTAAATTTTAGATTAAGCCTATCTCAGTGTAGACAACCTCCTTAGGAAAAACTGTTATCTTTGTATGGTAACAGTGGACTTAGCACAAATGTGCTGTTAGCATTTCTTTCCATCTTTCTGAATTTAACTTCCCTACCATAATGAATCCTGCAGATTAGTGTGTCAGGAAGTCCCTAAAACCATCAAATTTAACATGACATAAAAAGGAACCTTTGTCACTTTTTTGTATAATGTTCAATCCTTTTAACTTTATTCTACACAAAAAATGCATCATTCAAAGTGTTGAAAAAAGAGTGAAAATACCTGGATTTTTCTGCCTTCTGAACTATAAAGGAGAATCTTCCTGAATTAGCTCCTGAGTCTGAAGGAGTAGTGTCTGTCAGAGGGCTCTGAAGGCTGATAGCCCATACTGTGCATGTTCTTGTGCTTAGTGAAATACAAAGAATTTTATTCCATCCTAGCATTCTGACCTCTATAATGTGTGTCAGTCAGTTGAGAAATCTGATTTCTTACACATAATTTCTTTACACAAAAAATAAAAAAATTAATTTAAATGTTAGTGATGTTTTTCATATGTATTTAAATATGACTCTATTGAATGATTGCTACACCTCACCTCTCATTTTTTGTCTACGGAACTAACTATTAGGTTCTCCTTGTAGCTAATTCGGTGTTAAACTGTATGCATAATTCCTTGTATCAGGATACAATAATGATTGGGAGGCTTTATTTTTCTGTGGTTTATTATATGTTTATATGTATGTGTTGTTTAGTAGGAATGCTTGGAATTCATGGTCTGAAACACTGCTTATAAACATGTACTGTTCTGAAATACATTTTATTACTTTTTTTCCCCAAGAAATTCTCTTATGTATAAGAGGCTTTTAGAGGGTTCTTATAGCTTGTGTGGGTATAGTGTACTCCTGGTTGCTCACAGCTCAGCGATTCTGAAGATACCTCTTTATATGGCCCACTAGACCATAAAACACACAAAATGTAAGAGTGCCGAATTGTTGCATGTGTCCCACATAAATCCAGTGAGACTTTTGTGCAATAAAATTATTGCCCTGCAAGATTTCATGTCTGCAGCTGTGTAACTCAGCTACAAATGACAGAGCAAGGCAGAGAACCCATGACATAGCCCTGGTGCAAACAAGCTGTTTATTGGTGATGCAAACAGACAGAATGCAAAGGAGGAAATGTTGTCCAGTCATGAAGGGATGATGTCAGGTACAAAAAGTTTAGTTGGAGTCCTGACCTATAAGGAATGCAGGCACAAAGGACAACATGAAGTGTTTCTACCACTAGATTATATTATTTCCCTGACCCCTTCACTTAGAAACAAGGTTCAATGAGGAGAGCTACCAGCATTGTGTGAAAGTTGAGTCAGGGAGAACTGATCAGTGCAAGTCCATGAGATGATCCAAAGATGATGAGAGAACTGTGCAGTGCCCTTGCAAAGCCACAGTCATATTTGAAAGGGCATGGAAATCACAGGGACATCTCTGATGAATGGAGAAGGGTAAATATCACATTAATTTCAAAA
This sequence comes from Turnix velox, assembly GCA_013400935.1. Classification (NCBI taxonomy): domain Eukaryota; kingdom Metazoa; phylum Chordata; class Aves; order Charadriiformes; family Turnicidae; genus Turnix; species Turnix velox. The sequence continues at coordinate 99,284 of VZTY01022897.1, forward strand.
AATGGCCAAGTAATCAATGCAAAGAACTGTGGTCTGGTCAGCTGCACTTCATTTCTCCCATGGAGAAATCTTCTTTGCAACACATTTTTTGAAATAAAAACTAGAAAGAAATACAAAGTAATATGAAGGGGAATGGGGAATGGTTGTCATACATTTACTAAAGTAAATGTTGTCTAAACTGTTTGATTACCTTCCAAAATGAAATGTCTGTGTCTCTGGATTCAGGAAGAGTGGTAGACGTCATTTGCCTTGACATTATCAAAGCTTTTAATCTGCCCCCCACTGTAGGTTTGTGTTCACATTATGGGTGGTTGGGCAATACTCATTGGATGTTTAGGATCAGAGAGTGATATAGTAAGTCTGACTCTAACTGTAGGCCAGTAACAAGCAGAACACCAATGTGATTATCCTGGATTCTGCTCTGGTTGATATCATGTCAATGACCTCTGGAGGTGGGCATACCCAAGTTTAAGCTGACATCAAACCGGGATAAGCATACAATACTCTTGAAGGCAGAGCTGTCTTCTAGAGGCATCTAGACAGACTTGAGGAATAGTCCAAAGAAACCTTATAAAAATCATGGACAGATGAGAAGTCCTGCCCTTTGAAAGAAGACCTTCCTTTGAAGAAAAAAAACCTAAGTTCTTTCTTCTGGTTACTTAGTGTTTTAGACATCACAGATTAGGAAGAAAAAGGTTTTATTTGGCTCTTCAAAGCAGATTTCTTAACTCTGTATAATAATTTGCTTTCCTGAGCATCAGCATAAAATGGTATTTATCCTTTTTTTTAAATCTATAGTTGCTAATGGAAGTAGTATGCAATATGCCTTCTTAGATCTGCTACTCACCAGCCCTTCTCAATTTGAAACTGGCTTTTCAGTAAATTCTCTTTTCCTTTATAATTGGAATACCTCCCTATTTCTATCAAAATGACATTTTAACTTTTGTGTGAGGTGTATTTCTTCAGAATAGTTTTCTCGAACACTCAGTTCCTGTTTGGTATTTTTTTATGTGTTTGAGACCTCTGTACAGGAATGCTTTGATAGCACAGCTGTTTCCTAGTAGTTCCAGATTCTGAATCCTGGGAATAAAGAGAAAAGTCTGGAGACTATCATCAGGGATGTCACTTTTATTTCTGAGAATATCATTAAGGAAGTAGATTTTATTTCAGTCTATTTAGTAGGAAATAATAAGAGGGATATCCACTTGTTTTCCTCTGGTGGAGAATAATTTCCCACTTGTACTTGGTTTTGTGACAAGATGAAATAGCAAAACAAGCCATGTCCTTATCTCACTATGATTTGACAATAGAGTACATTTTTTAAAGGACATTAGTAAGAAATCATAAACTGCATTGCTCTGCAATTCCAGCTGATGAAGTCATTGACACCAGTGTAAGAGAAAGGGGATTAAAAGAAAGAAGATTCAAAATTCTGCTTTTTTTTCATCAGTTGTAATGTAAAGATGTAACTGTACAATAAATTGCCTTGTGGGCAAAGTAAAGGCATATTCAAAGCATCCAGTTAGTGAATATGACAATGATGTTGAAGAAATACAGATGAGAGAAAATGCTCAAAATGCTGGCTAAATGATATCAGTAAAACAATTTTAAACTGGTGTGGCAAATAGACTCAAGTCTTTCCTCAAAGCCACTTCAGCACAGTGATGAGAATCTATCTGATTACATTTCTTAAGTTAGCCAGAATCCCGTGTCTTTGCTGGCTGTACATACTGAATCAGCATCACTTCTTGCCACACATCTGGGCACATCTGGGACTGATCTTCAGGCACAGAGTGTTGTCAGGAAATACTACAGGCAGAAAAGGAATCTGTCATGTCTATCATTTTAATTTTTCAGATTCTTTGCAATTTCTCAGTATCCTAGAACTTCATCTTTCTAGATACTTCCTATTTCTTTCCTTGTGTTGTCTCTGTATCAATGAATTTTTTCTTTCTCCTTTTCTCTGCTTACAGAGCTCCATCTCATCTAAGATACTCACAAAAGATACTTTACCACTTTCGTTCTTTTCTCCTAGGTCTCTTATTTTAGCATTTCTCCATAAAAATTACCTCTTCCATTCTATTTCCATCAGTAGCATCACTGATAAAAGTACTATAAAAGTACTATAGACCGTTAACCTACATGGGTCAATTTTAATAGTGTTTGATTTTTGAAAATGTTTATTATACATCCTTTTTAATGACTGTGCAAATAAGGTAATGTCTCATAAACAACTCTGAGACCTCAGAATGCTCATGGTCTTCTGTCTGACTGGAAAATAAATAAATAAATAAATAAAAAGGCTGTATGATGCAGCTAGTCAACATAATATGTATGAGCCTTTGGTTTTATTTGTCTTCAGTTTTGAACCTTTCACCCCATTGTTTTTTCTATGTGAAAATCAAAAGTATACAAACCTCAAATGTTTTATGGATACATAGGTAAATGTGGCATTCAAATAACACAATTTACAACTGCAAAATAATACAGGAAAGCAGAAACTCCAATATTTCAGGTCTAGTTTTACATTTCAGCTATTACTTGTTTGTACAAAACTCCACTATGTTGCTCTGGTAAAGAGAAAGGTGTTACTGAAATAAAATGAGTAATTTTCAAGCAAAGCTCCACTGAAGACAGATACATACAGAGTCAGGAAAGACACCTCCTTGGAAAGGAAGTGTCTGTAGCATTATGAGCCACGAATAATCATCAATTAGCTATGCGGAATTTGTGACGTATGAAACTTTTGCACATATAACTCATCTTTATTCTTAGAGTAAGCCATTGTTTGCTCAGATAACAGATTATAAGCGATTCTTGTGCCATGAGTATGAAAGAAGATAATTTGTCATGCTAAAACATCACTGATGCTGCATCATTAATATAGCTGCTCTGAAAAAACTCGGGCTTTAAACTACCATAAAAACAGTATTTGGATCATTAGGGTAAAACTGAGAGATCTCTTCCCTTAAAAGCAGAGATATTTGCCAGTCTAAACTGTTGCCAAAAAGCCACTCCATTTTGATGTGTTTCTGTAAATGTACTGTCACAGCCTGTGTGTCACAATGCGGTGAACTTCTTTTTTTTTCATGTCATCTTTCTAAAAGAAACTTGGAATGTTTGTATTTGAAAAATAAAGATGTTAATTTGGTTCAAAGAGTTTTCTGTTATTCTGTATGTATATTCTATTTGACTCAGTGCACAGAATTAGATGTTATATTCATGATGCACCAGGAGTCAAGTTATGTTACTCTAACTTGGCAAATGGCATCACCCAGGACAAACCAGTGGCATGAACTCCTAAATTTTAATATAAACTTCAGCTCAGAAAAATAAACAAGACACTGTAGCAGGACTTGTCCCTCAACAGAAGCAATGAAAGCATTCGGAGTTTCATTTCATATTAGAATTTGATTCTACCATGAATCATACCTATCATCCAAATACTGTATACCATGCTGTCAGACTAAACAAGTTCAAAATACATGATTTAATGTTCATCTGTCCTCCCTGATACAAACCAGGGAAGCTATTGATTTTTTTTAAGCCAAGTTTTATTGTGGTGTGAGGCATCACAATTGCCATTAACTATAATATTGTATGTGCAGTAAAATAGTCAGTGCTATTAGTTAATGTGCAAGCCAACATCAACCAATAATTTTCAACAATAAATGTAATGATACAAGACATGAGTGTTCAGCATTTTATTTTGTCAATCCAACAACTGAAGAAAATCTCAGTCAGAATCTGGTTTCCATTAAAATTTACACCAGTTTGACAAAACTGGCTGTGAGCCAAAGTTCTAATGACTTCAGCTTTAGAAAAAAATCAATGATATGCAAATAGTTATTGACTTTTCATAGACTAAGCAAAGCAGCTCAAAGATTTAAACAAAAGGAGGGGTTTAAATTCAACAAACAAAGATTATTTCCCTTGAAATGTAAGCAGTATTTAGTATAAGTGGTCTTTATGTTTTGTTGGGAAAGAATGCTGGGAAGTTGAGTGGCAAGTGCATTTAAGATAAAGTATGCTTGCCTTTTTTACCTGATGTAAGGTAGAACAGAATAAATTTTCTCTTCACTAACTTTACATTTCAGTTAAGCCTCTTTTAACTCTCAGAAATCAACAGCCCCATTGGAGAGTCATAAAAGTGGTCACACCTCCAGGAAGGAGTGGACATGGGATGTGATCCAAAACTAAACATAGATATTCCATTCCATCTGCTCCAAGCTCAGCATAAAAACTGAGGGATCAAAGAGGCAGCCTCTTTCTTCAGTGGCCAGGATCCATGGAAGATTCTGCATGTTCATCTGTCTTTGATCTCAATACATGCATTCCTGAATCCAGATCCAATTCCTGTCTGTACTGAGTCCAATATAGAATTTTCCCAGTTGCCTGACAGTGGCATGACTATCATCCTTGCTGCTCAATTATGGTTTTTTATATGTATTTTCTTATTTTCTTAATCATATTTCAATCTTCTTACTTTTAATATTTCGCTATTAGTATTTCATCAAAGCGCCTTAATTTCTTTTCAACTCATCATTCCCTTTCTCTCTCATTGTCTCTTCTCCCAAATGAAAAAGATTAAAGACAATCACATTCATTCATCTTAGTGGCCACCCCAACCCAAGCCACAATAACCAGGAACCATGCATGTTATTTGACAGGAACACAAATATTTTACACTTGCATGTTAGAGCATTTCTATAATGATTCCATTGCACTGCAGCAATAGGTGCTGTGACATGGACTGTATCTTAGTACCCACTAGTTGCAATGGTGCTGCATTCCTTTGCCTTGGGAAAGGCAGCACTTCTTGGGCTGCAGCTTCACTGATGTCAGCACTGAAGGATGAATGGAGTTTGTAACCCAGTAAATATGATTTTGTCATAGCTACCAGAAGGCCACAGCCCTTAGGCTTGCCTTGGTCTGGGCTGTGTTTAGCAAGTGCCTCATGGCCAAGTGAATGGAACAGCTTTCTCTGGTAAAATAAAGCCTAATTTTGCAATGTAAAAAACCCCATGTTAATATTTCTCAAAACAATAAATTGTATAACTAGATAAATCTTTAACAATAAAGGGTTTGTTTATTTGGCATCTCCTTTCAGATGTGAGTAATGGCATTAGATAGTGTGTTGGAGACCTACAGAAAAGTGAGAAATATTTATTACTTATTTTGTCTAATACAGGATATAGTGAAAAAAGTAGAAGAGTAATTGACCCCTATTGGAAACAAAATTACTTTTCTGTTAACATTAGCCTATACCACTAAAAGATGAAAGATTTATTATCAAATTACTAGGAAACACAAAGCATTCAATTAAGATTTTAATCTGTGGTTGCATGTTTTTAATTCTTCATCACAGGCAGGTCTTTCATGAACCACTCATCATTTATGAAGTACATTATGGGAGTATGCGTAATGTTCATTTTCTCAAAGAAGGAATTAGAAGGAAGTCAATTATTTCAACAGGATCTGTATTATTAATAAAAGAAAAAAAAATTCCCATCAGTTTTGTCAGTTTTCCTCAGTGTGAAATTAACCACAGAATAGTTATGTTGAGTATAGCTTCCTTTCATTTGTTTTAAATTAACAGTATTACACAGTAACCCATTAATTGTAGATGCATTTGCCACTGCTAAGGGCAGATGTTGAGTTATGGCAGGTCTTGGGAGTGGCTGGGATATCTTTGGATTAAGTGGAGCTGAGCTGGGTTTATCAGGTGTCCCATGGCCAGGCCATTGCCCAGCCTGACAGAGCTCCAGCTCTGTGATTGCTGCCAGGGAAGGAGCTGACAACAACAGCCAGTTCCTGAAGGGAACAAATGGCCCTGGAGTTATTTGGGTCCTACAGGGTGGATTTCATGCTTGGGAGCAAGGGAAATGGAGCAGGCTGAGGAGAGCAAATGTATAATGAAGGGGAATGGGATGTGAGCTCGAGGGTACTGTCACAAACAAGGGGTAAATGCTTGGAACATTTGTGTACATAATTATATACTAGTATGTATACTTGCACATATAAATGCAAGGAAGGTTGTTTTGTACATATGACATTTTTGACTGTATTATTAACGATGCTTTTTTTGCACTGAATAATTTGGAGGATTTGTTTGGGAAAAATACTTATTGGACAAGCAACAAATTACATGCTGCTTTTACCCTTAGAAGCATTTTGAATATAGGTGTATTTAGCATAGACAATATATCTAATTTAAATCATGCTAATTAGAATAAGTAATCATTATTTTACTTAAAAATTACATCTGTATTTGAGAAAGAGTGCAAGTGATTATTTTTTCCCTGTACCACAAATAGTTAAAGCAACCTTGCTCCTCAGTTAATTTGTGCATAAAGGACTCTTCGGACATCATTTTCTGTCTGTTTTCTTTGAACAGTAGCAAGACACATTTCCCTTCAGCATTTCAAATACCTGACTTTCTCACTGTTTCCAAGGCATGTATCTGTGCTAAATGCTTGAGAAACAGGAAAGCCACTGCATAACTTAGCACCAGAGGCACAGAAACAGTAATTTAAAAGTGGTCTGTAGAGGTCTGTGGCAAAGTAGAGAATGTAAGCTCTGTAAGGCTAGCATTATGTCACTGTGATAGAAAATCTCAGTATCATCACTGTGGTAGTTGTGCATGACTTCACAGTTGACATGATCAAACTTCATAGCTCTGCTACTTTTCCTCCATTCATTCACCATGTTGCTTCCCCAACAGCACAGAGAGAGTTATGTATTTTCCTTTTCCTTACTCAGAATGAGGGGTTTACTTGTAGGGAAGTGAGCAGATTCCACAGGAACCACTGACTATAACACTCGCAAACATGACACTGAAGTGACATCCATAAGAAAAAGAATATCAAAGGTGAATTTTTGGCAGGTTCCATAAGAAGAGGTACACATGGTACATTAGTAAAAACTATTTGCTAACAGAATATTCCTTCTCTTTTAGTTTGAATGCTTTTAAGTTTAATAGATGGCAGCACTATCAAAATAATGTAAGGTAAGGGACATCAGTTCATGCTGGAACACCACTGACCTGATTGATAATATTTATGCACTTGGAAATTTTTTTTTTTTAAAATAACTTAATTCCTTTAATCAGACAAGAGTACTTCCAAAGAGGCACTGTTGTCATCTGGAAGTCATCTGGAACCCATTCAAATGTCACAGAGGTCAAATTAAATAACTGGTTTTATTTCCAGTGTGATATACTTAAATCATGAAATCCATTCCCACCTGAAGAAATGTCAAACCTCTGCTTGTGAAGGGAGTAAATATTTCATGGAAAATTATTTGCATGGTTTTCCAAAATCAGGTGAAAGCAAGCTGATGGAACTGGAAGGATCCTATTGACAAGGACATTTATTCTTTTGTTTTGTCTGCCTTAGTTTCAATACTTACCATTCAATTAATTGTGCATAAGATCTAGTCATCTAAATTTTGAGGATTCTGGTGTTCACTGGATCTGCAAGCTGCTTTTAAAACAAACTAGGAAAACCAAACCAGAACTATTACTGTGCATTTGAAATCACAGGGCACACACATGGGCTAGTACTAACCATACATACATACTAACCATACGTACATACTGGAACATGAGACTAAAGGCATAATTCTTCTTGACCCTTACTATATATTGCCATAATTTTTTGTCTGCATTATAATTGTTGAGTTTGATTTTTCTTATTAACCCATATTATACAAAATGATTGATGGAGCATTGTAAGAACTTTAAATTTTGACAAGCAAATCAAATATCTTTGCTACAGAATCCAATCTAGAATCTAAACCTATTAGGTTTTTAGGATATCTCGCCAGTAGGAAATTATTTAATCTATTTATTTTAATTCTCCTGCCTGTAGGACATCTCTCTATGTCTTGGAAATAACATTTGACAAGGACTTCAAGATTATAATGTTAGGATTATAATAATAATTAGATCCATTTGCAGCATTTCCTAGTCATATTATAATAGTACTGTAGTGGAAACTATTCAGTGTTTGGAAGAAAGAGGATGATTGTCCTCTTGCAGATGCTGCCAGATTCTCAGGTGGTGTAAATATGCATTCTTTCTAGGAGGTGAAGTTCTTAGCTTCTATTTTTTTATACATACACTGTTTAGAATTTTACTTCAGAAGCACTGTGATGGTAATTCTTTCCCAGCCCGTTTTTTTTCTTTTGCAAGTTTTTTTCCCTAATTCCATCTTCACTGAAATTAAAATGAGGAAGGTTTTTTTCTCTTCAGCATTAGTGATTTGGTATTTGATTTGGTACATGATGCTTAGTTAACATCAATTTTACTGACAAGAGAAGTCTTTTTAATTCTGTATTAAATTCTATAAAACCTCAGACAACTTAATAGGTATCAGAATTTATTACCAGTTCCATATACACTGGTACGTGTACTGGTATGGGCCCTTCTGTCTGAGACTGGAACAGAAGATCTTTCTAAATATTTATATATACAAAACAAAAGATCCCACCAGAAGTACTAATACAAAACTCTGATCTTTGATTCCTTATGTTCCTACTAAATTCCTTGAAAAACTCCTCTTTTACTTAACCTTCTCTGTTATAACTTTTTGGTTAACAAACTTGTTATTAGCTACTAGTCTACTGTGCAAAAATCAAGTTTCTTATAGAATCATAGAATCATAGGGTTTGGGTTGGAAGGGACCATAAAGATCATCGAGTTCCAACCCCCCTACCATAGGTAGGAACACCTCCTACTAGATTTGGCTGCTCAGTGCCAGGTCCAGCCTGGTCTTGAACACCTGCAGAGAGGGCACGTCCACAACCTCTCTGGGAAGCCTATTCCAGTGTTTCATCACCCTCTTTGTAAAGAATTTCTTTTTGCATCCAAACTTGAATTTATCCCCTTCCAATTTGCATCCATAAATCTTATCTCTTAGTTCATAGTCCTTGCCAGCTTTTATGCTACTTACGATGCTATGCTTCTGTATTTCATGTTGCAGTTACACCTGTTCCCTATTTTCCTTCCTTCCTGCAGACCTTTTATGTCTTTTCTCATTCTTTCTAAAGAGCCACCTGTTTTCTGAGGTAACAGAGTGGCTGTTTTGCTCAGGTCCTCTGTTCTCTTCTGTTGCACTGATCTGTTCATTTGCTTCACACTATCTGAAATTCGTCGACACAATCTAGCCTCACGCATCTATTCCCTCTTTTCTGTGGTGCTGGTCTGCTCTTTGCTCAATCAGGCAAGTATTTTTTCCTTTATAAGGGGAAAATCCTTAGTTACAAGCAAAAATTGATCTAACATAACAAGTCTTAAAGACTCACTCTTTCACTATTAGTATTGCATTAACCATAATACCACAGTAGGTCTTTTCATCATTAGGCTTCCAAAATTATGAACTGAACCCACCTAACAAGCACATCATTATATTGAATGAAAAAAAATGTGATATGACTATCATACTACAGACAAATTGTGAAGACTGCAGAAAACACAGTCTCTTATATGTAGAAAGTAAATTTTCCTTCTACACTTTGGCCTCAAATAGAATAATTTACAAGTTTTTTGTTTGAGCCAAGGTCTGAGTCGGGGAAGATATGCCAAGGACATGTAACAAGGCTCTGTCTGCTCAGACAGGTGGAATGTGGTTAGAATCCCATCTTTTATGGTACAAACTCAGGATTGGAAAGGGTGATTTTTATTCTCAGAGGAATTTCCACAAGAACAACAGAACGTTCTACCCAAGGGTTATGTTTTTCTCATGTACTGAATCACTGCATCAAGCCATAAAGGATAGTATTGCAAGAATATACTTTAAATGAAAGTATTAGCTTCATTTGGTGTAGTAACCTCTGCTCTCTCTATAATAGTAGTTGCTTAATCCTGAACTGTTTAAGATGGACAGAACTCAAAGATATCGAGTTTTGCTCCTCTGAAGTACTATTTCTGGAGGTCTACCACATCCAGTACCATCAGTCTCCCTGTAGATCATAGAATCATAGAATGGTTTGGGTTGGAAGGGACCTTAAAGATCATTGTCTAGTTCCAACCCCACTGACATAGGCAGGGATACCTCCCACAAGACCAGATTGCTTAGAACTAAGATGTTAAAGTTGTTGTGGCATGCTCTCAAGCTACCAAAGTATTCTGGACAGCTTAATAAGCCAAAGTAATCAACATCTGAAACAAAAATGTAATGGACTCTAACCATCCCCAAAGGATTTTAAAGTTCTTTTATTTGCTTGGACAGCTTCTTTCAACTGTTCTCAGATGCAGACTGACCTCAGTTAATGATGAACACTGTTTAATACCTAAATTTTCTTGAGGTAATCAGCCTACGTCTTTGGCCTTACACCTGAAAAGTAATCTCGACACCACAAAGTTATTAGAACAGGAAACTCTGCATTCTTTCCTACTGAATGCTTTTATCACTTTGTGCTTGCAAAATTTTAGCTAGTTATGGGAAGAAGTCTGTAAATTCATACATGCTGCTGATCTAATCTGAGTTGCTCATCTTAAGTTGATGGAAAAACTGTCAGATTTTTGGTCTCTTTTTCTTTTTGTTCAAACATTTTTTAGCTCTGTGATTTAAAGTGTCATACAAATCATCTATACTTCCATATATACTCTTGCTGCTCAGTCACTTCCGAAATTGATTGTTAAGGATTTTTGTTTCTTTGTTTGTATGAAGTAGAAGCCAGGCCACTTTGCTAATTATTAGGGATAAGGAAGCCAAGCCAAATAGACAACATTGAAAGACAGTAATAATAAGAATTAACAGTAATGAAAACAAGAACAATAATAGTAAGTATAAATTTGAAGAGGTTTCACTAGTATTAAAGAGCCTTTCTAACAAGTGAGTTGTGATAACGCATAATGCAAGAATAGATCTCTTTTTTAGTCATGTTTTTTATGTCATTTTACTCCTGATAGTGCATGCAAATGTTGCTGCACAAAGTTACTACTAACCCAACTCACTTCTATGCGCATTCCTCAGTTTGAAGCTTGCTTATAATGTCCTTCGTGTCTTCTAATGTGTATTTTGCTTTCTTCCCATGAGAAAAAATGCTGGAAATGTCATCTGTTCACTCATACAGATTAAAGATTATCATGTATGTTTTCATTTTCTTAAGATACATTTCTTGTTGAAATCTACTTAACAAAATGCCTCATGGTGAACAACAGAAGAGGAAGGCTGTTGTCTTTGAACAGTATGGTATGTCGTGAGTAAGAAACTTTGGGACTGTATCATCTATCTGCTTTGTTTCTATTATGTTGTCCGTGTGGCTGACAGTGAAGGGCAGGCCAAAAGGACCACTGAGATGCCATTTTCCTGTATCTTGAACCATTCCCATCTGATTCCTAAAGAGTATATTTGAACTGCCTGAGCAGAGATCAATAAATATTCTTTAAGAATAAACAATTATTTCTATTGGCATTTCTGTCTAAGAAACTGTGGAGAAATGGAAAGAAGTCTTTAGCCACCAAGGTGCCTAAAACTGAACAAAAAATGTTGGATGCAAAATAGTGACAGCACAGTTTAGTTTACTGTTCCTTTTCTTCACTGTTAGTGAAAAGAAGACTTGAGCTGTATGTTGGAAGTCATCCAGAAGATTGGTGACTGATGTATTCTGTAGGGTAGATATGTGATGGAGCCAGACATCCTGGTTCCCAGAGCATGCACCCAGTGAAATAAGTGTTTGCCTTTTCCATGCCAATCCATCTAGCAGTCCTTTCTAATGGAAACCTGAGTAGCCAGATCCTCTTGCACTGTAACATTACATTGTAGCTATGCAAACACTTGTCCACTCCTAAAGATAAAAGCAGTATTTGTTTCTCTACTGTTCTTCAACCTGTGAATTCATTGTAAGAGAAGTGTTTGGGTCAAAAAATGTAGTCTGATGATAGTTTTCCTGCACAGCAGGACATTTTTCACTTCCCAGGAATGTTTTCACTGCATAGAATTCATATCATCATATTCATAAAACCGTTTATGATGGCAGGTATCATGGATGTTTCCCTTTTTATATTAAATTTATTTTTGTAATAAATTTTGGTCTTTTGTTGTACCTAGAATCCCCGTTTAAGGAAAAATAGAGTACAGGAGAGCTAACTGGTCATTTGAGATCATTTTTGTGCTCCATGTACGATGTACCTACTCTAGAAGACCAACATGCTCAATTTGAAGGCCTCGAATGACCATGCCATTCTTTTCAGGCTGACAAACTGCAAAGTTAATGAAGATATTAACCAAAATCTTAGAGATTTCTAGCTCAAAGAAAAGTCTTTAATTTTCAAATTTAAAATCTATCTTCCTCCTTCAGACAGTACACTTGGAAGCAACAAGAACAAGAGACACAAAGCAACAGCTTACTTTGTCTGTAATTGACTTTGGAAGAGTTTTTCCTCTACACAGCTTTACTGCAAAGAATTGGAGAGAGACAGGGGAGAGACACACAAGATTCACACAGAGAAATCTCCAGACCTGCAATCGGAGACCACATAAGATTGTGACAAGAAATGGCTATTTAATAGTTTGGGAGTATGATCACCAGTTACCGTACCATCACCTATACAATATATAATGATCCTTCAGTGCTGATGTCACAGTGATGGTATCTCCTGTAAGAGAGTTACAGGAGATTATATTTTACATAAAATCTGACTATTAAACAGCAAGTATCAGTAAAGCAACTGAGGAAACAAAGCATTTTGGTTTACAAAGCAGGGATATTGTAACAGGCACACTCTAATGAAACACCTTACATGCCATTAGTTATGCATTGCAGATGGGCTCTTGCGTAAGCACACTATGGGAAAGAAGAGCATAAAGGAAAATATGATACTATAAAAAATATGGTAAAAATAATAATGGGAAATTGAACTTTTCACTCACCTTGAGATTAGAAAGATTTTTACACAATGGGACACCTGGTATTCCAGTAGATTGAATTAGCAAATCAGTATTGGTAGAATATGGGAAAGAGAATAGATAGCATATTATATGCTAATGACTTTAACAGAAAACTTATGCATTTTTAAAAAGAGAACAAATTTTTTACTCCTTGACAGGATGAATTATATGAACTTTAGCATACACATGATAAATACTAGTTGGTCCCTATATTGCTTACTTTTACACCATTTGCTGTTTTTTCCAGAGAATCTTAGCATGCTTCAATTGTAATAATTTCTGTTTCCTGAATTCCTGTTTCAACTATATAAAACTTCCTTTTCATAAAAGCTACTGCTGATTCCCCCAAGTCCTAGATTGACTGTTTTTTGACAGATGAGGATAACAATTTCATAGACCAAAGAAGGGGCTGGCAATTTGACAGGAATTTAAACAAAAGCTGGTGGGAGCATTTTGATCTTGTATCAGAGCCAGAAGAAGTATAGTGGAATCAGTAGAGCACTCAGCCATAGCTGCTAAGTCAGTCCAAGACTAAAGTAATGTAACAGTGTGCTTAGAGAAGCATATGCCTCTTGGCAACGCAAGTCTGTACTAGATTACTATCCCTGTCCCATTTGGTAGCAGCTGATAGGTTCTCTAAACTACTCTTCTTTACTATGTATGAATATCCCTATAAATCTTTAGAAGCATAAAGTTCAGTGTCCTCTTTTTTGGATATTCAGCTTAGAAAAGCTGAGTTCTAGTTACACATTAAAATCCATCTTTAGAAATCTTATACTGCTCGTAACTTGTAAGGCCACTTAACCTTATGTCTGAAAATAGAAAACCAAGTTTGGAAGCAAAGGATTATATTTTTAGTCATGCTATAGTATGATGGAAATAGATAAAGTATGTCTTTTCTTTTTATATAAGGAAGCCATAGGCAAAAATAGTATAGATATAGGGTGAATTAAGTATGGACTAAGCACTAACATTTTAAAGCAAAGGCATGATTTTTGCAAATTATAAAAGTTAGATATTGGTCAGTGATTCATTAAATATGGCAGATCCATTTAGATATTATGGAATCTTGTTACCAACTCATTCCAAGCTATTCCTTGATATTAATTTTTAGGCTTTTACTGTTTCAGTACATTTATTTTGTTTACAATTAAATTAAATTCTTTTAACATTTAATTAACAACAAGTTAATAAGAATATATTTTAGAAGAACTTAAGGGAATTTTAATTTTTGAGATGGTGTTTGTTGATATGTTTTTATCCAAAAAACAGAATTCCAGTTGATTATTTATGTTACTTCAGCAATGAAAACTGAAGAAACCTTGCTTATTTAGTTTCTCTCTTTGTGGCCCAATAGAAATTAAGTTTTCTTTGCAAGTAATTTTTCAGCACAGCAAAAAGAGGCTTTATCTGCAGTTTTTCATTAAAAAATTCTCTGTGCACTTTGCTAGTAATTACTTGCTTTGCACAGTACCTATGTAAGGTAAAGATGGTCTAGATCTCCCATAATTTCACTTTCCTCTTTTCCCCTGCTAGATGTCTACTCCTCTGGACTTTTTTGTCCCCCACTTTTGTACCATCTAAACCTTGTGGAAATCTATTACCTCTTCCCTCCAGTGAAATCCTTCCTTCTTTTTTTTAAGCCTTCTGCATCCACAAGCCCTTAACATCCATTTAAATGTATTGCATAGCCCAAAGTGGCTTACTACATAAGGGGAGCTGAGTTATTTTTAAGGTCTTGATAATCCGAATAAAATTGTTTGTGACTTTTAAACCATACCCTTACATTTATCTTCAGTTTCTCTTGTAATTTTTAAGCACTCTTGACTTTTTTTTTTGCTAATTTCTCAATAAGTAATATTATTTTTTCTGTTGGAAGTCTTTTTTGTGGTAGCAACTGTTGTTTCAATATGCAAGTAGAATTCTGAATTAATAACAAAAGTAGCCTTACATCACTCTTGGGTCTTATTTTGTAGAAAACCCACTGAAACTCCATCGAGGAACTAAAGTATTATTCATTATTCCATTCTTCACAAGGGAATAAAAAGCACTCTGTTATAACAATAAAGTAATTGAACTTCAGTGTCACAATAAATTAAAAGCAATCAAGCAGAAATGAAGGTCATAATTCAAGACGCAGAGTGTCTGTAAATCATAAAATAGGGAAGAGTCGATTTTTTCTAATGGAGACAATGGAATGAGAAGCTGAGTCATGGCAAGATAAGAAAGTAGCCCATAGTCACCTCACAAAGAAATAAAAGAGCCAAGCATTGAATGTAGTGTTAGGCTCTGCGTTCTGGGCCGTGTGGAGTATTTTGTCCTCAGATCTTTGCTACTTATAAGTGGAGCTCCAAAGGAGATAATAAGAATATGACTCTATGATTCTATTCTATGATGTATTCTGGTCAAAACTGATTGGTTAACCGATTGATCAACATGCTTTATTATAGTAGACCAAATGCCAGTTCTCCTGCAGCTGATCAACACACCACTGAAAGCTCCATGTTTTTTGTCAGGCTGACTTTACACAAATTCAACTGCCCATGCTTCATGTGTCAAAATTTCTTCCAGTGATAAGTTTGACAATGTACAGAGTTGTTGTTATGATGGTAAAGATGTGCCTTTAAATTTGTGTGCCCTACAGAACATAGTTGGACCTCACCATAATGGCAGGGGACACTCTTAGTGAAAAATCTTATTTATACACACCAACTAAAGTTTATACTCAATACTAATTTATATTTGTAAATGTACGACTCATGCAAAGGTCTTTTTTACAAAAGCCACTGTCCTGAAAACTTCTAGAATGAGCTAGGTATAATACTTGAAGTCAGATATCATCAAAAAGAGATTTATAATCTACATTTATACAACATACTTTATCTCCTCAAAGGATTTATGACAGGATTCCATGGAAAGTATTTTTTGCTTAAACTGCTTGAAAGTCTTTCTAGGTACAAGAGAAGTTGCCAAACCCAGCCAAAAATACTTGATCACACCTACACAATCTTTTGTCTGACAAGTTCTTAAAAGTAAGTGATCAGCATACATTGCCTTTCTAATTATTTCCACACTGTGTTTTCAGACAAACAGAACTGAAATGAGGATAGTGGGTATTTCTCTAAATTACTCCACATTCCCAAATGAATTCATATTGATTTTGTGAATGCATCTTCCAAACAAATCATCTGTTTCTGCCAGATAGATGTGCCAATCTCTACTTCAAGTTAATTACCACACAGTGTTGCATGAGATTGGAATAAAACATTGGTAGCTGAAAATGAAGAAAAAAAAAATCTATCACATCTTGGTACCTACATGTCTTCAAGTAAAATAATTGCTGAACAATTACTACATTTTTCACTCTCCCCATGAAGCCCTCCCCAGTCAAAATGCTTATACTGTGGTGTAAATCTGTTATATATACCCTGGTACCCAGCATCTACAGCACTGCAATATTAGCTATGTATTCCCAACCTAATGTTACCTCCTGATGTGTTATCTTTTCAAATCCCTAGCATTATGTATACAAATAATGCTTCTCATGAGTTTAGAAATCCCTTAAGGTAGTGCTATCTAAATCATAGCCTTGCTGAAAATACCTTTTAGTTTTTGAACAGCTGTGTGTTTCAGCTCACTGCTAACATAAGCAATCAAAGCATCTGGCTAAACTTTTCTCAAGGTTTGCTTTGGCAGTAGCCTAGCTGATAAATATTGATGAGTCAGTATTTGGAAGAACAACTCTTTGTGCAGAGGTCTTGGCAGAAAGGGCAGGCAAGGAATATAATTTGGAACATCAGAGTTATACATCTGTGTTGGACAAAGTCTGAGTTCTTGCTTTGCTTGCTGTGTTATGTGAGAGGGATTGATTTGGAGCAGGAAGAACTCTGTCTCTTTCTCCTAGTCCTTTCTTCATGCACTGAGATGAATCTCTCAATGTGAGCTAATGGGCTCTCCTTCTGTGGGAGGCGTGAGTGGTATTTTGGGTAGGAAGCTGCTATAGTGCAGAATGAGGCAGGTAAAGAAACCAAAGGGGAAATTAAAAAAAGGAAGGAGTACAAAGAATGTCTGGAATCCAAGAGAATATGAATACACATTTTAGGCATTTATATAGTGAATGTTATAAGGAAGTGCCCAAAAACCTCTGTTTCAGGGTTCTTGTTCCATCATTGCTTTTAGAACACAGGATTTCCAACATCCATCTCATCTCAGGTCTCATGTAAGACAATGGAGTGGACTAGATTACCAGAACTTTCCTGCAACAAGTTTATAGAAAATTTTCTTTCCCCAATGCATCATCTACTATCTGGTCCAGTAGGGAGTAAAAATGAACAGGAATTAAAATCAGTCTTTGCAAAGAGTAACCGACAATATCAGAGGAAAGATCCCATCTAAAGCCAGAAAATTGCTTTCGAGATTAATTTCAGGAAATTAAGGAGCATGTACAGATGCTAGACTTCTCAGTCTCAAAAATACTGCAGTAGATAATAGTAGCAGAGGAGAGAAAACAGGATATAGTCTTCATATGTGGACAGTGTTACTTTGATTGTTTGTCTTCTGAATTATAATGATGAATACTAGCAACATAGTTAACTTCATTGTTTCATTTTCAGCTTTACAATATTGCTAGTTTACTGAAAGTTCAAGACCTCACATTATCTAATTAAACTGATTCAACTTTGTTACTTTTGGAAAGGTTTTAGCGAATATGAATTGTGAAGGAAAGCTTGAAAACATGACTCACTTTACCAGTTATCTATCAAATAAACATCAGATCATCTTTTTTTCCCTCAAAACTAAAATACTGAGAACTGTCTTAACAATTGCAGTATTTGGCCTATTAGTTTGAAGTGGCAACTTTAAGTTATTTAGCAGAGACTACTTAGGTGTAATAAAGCAGTGGAAAACTGTGAGACAAGATTTCTTCAGGATTTTTTTAGTTTACATTTCAGGGAGAGATGTACCTGTAGCCCTACTATGTAATGCAGGCTCCAAGAAGATGGGTATCTTTTATCCTATTAGCTATTTATCTGAATTGAGAGGTTTTAACAAATTATAAGGTCTAAACTGTAGATACATCTGTGAGTTTAAAAAGTCACCTTTTTCTCAACAAGGCTATGCAGAATTTATTGGTCACTATCGGACTGTAAGCTCCAACTATGGGATTTTAAATCCAGAATATTAATGGTTCCTATTTCAGCTACAAAACCAAATGTTACATCATATTAGAAATGTAAATATAAATAAGATGCTGTTTAATAGTGTTTTCATAGATTTTTAAATATTTATTTTAACATCTGCTGCCAAATTAGTTTCTGAAAACATTCTCACAGCATAGAGAAATCCTGATTTTTATTAAAAGGCTGATGCAGTAAAATAAAAACAAAACAAAAGACTCAGTGAAAGGTATAGATTCAAGGATACAATTTGCATCATTGAATCTCCTATGTGAGAGCAAAATGAAGACAAACCACTAGATTTTGTACTTGTAGCATTTAAAAAACCTCTTGCAGCATTGGTAGTAAGCATACCTAGTGCAACATTGTGGTGAATGAGTACTGAAATTTTACAGTAGAAAACAAATAGAGTCAAATTCCAACTTATGTTGAAGTGATGCAAATCAATTTCCTGTCTGGGCTCAAAATCAAAGCAGGTTTTGATCCAAGTACTGTGCATAAATCAGGTATTCATCTTATGCAAATTTGTAGTTTCTCTCTTACCCTTTGAGTGATATTATTCCAATGAATAATTTCTCTCCTGTATACATATGTACCTCACAAGCTGATCAGTTTAAAGCTCAGTCAATAGTATATTCAAATCATTCACATCTTTAGAAACAGCACTATGAGTCACATAGGTGACTGAAGTATCATTCAGCAGCATTAAATGCATTTAATGTTTGGGACTCTAAGGATCAAAGTTCCTTCTTTTCAGGTGTTTCTATCCACTTGTAATACTCTAAGAAGTATAGGAATTGAGACTATAAAAAAAATGTGGAGAGGGGCTTTAAAAGTATGTTTTAAATTTAAAAAAAATATTTTAATGACATTGGTAGTTTTTATGAATTGGAGGAACAAAAATTAAGGTTATAAATTGACCAGTTCATATTTAGAATTTCATCAGGTATAGGATGATTTTTGTGAAGGCATATTTAGGTTTTTTGTCTTTTATTAAGCTAAAAGGAATGTGATTCAAAATGGAAGTGTAGTGTAATGAATAGTATATTTGCAGATGCCTTTGTCACAGAAGAATGTGACAAATTGTAGATGGGCTCAGGAGGAAAATCACAGAAAAGAAATTTAATAAAAGCATAGAAAAAGTGAAAAGTACATAGAGATACAGGGATTTCCTGGGCTAGCTGTAAATGGTCTAGAAATATTAAGGAGAAATGTAATTATATGAGTTCTTATCTTCTCTGGACATCTGCATAACGTTACTGTTCTCTAATAGGAAACTGAACAATGCAGATCTTTATTCAGACTCACTAAATTTGAAATCCTGTATCTTGCACGCAGCAAGACTGAATCTTGTTGAAAAACTGTAATTGCAACTTCACTGTAAAATTAAGTGCTGGAAATCTATCTGAAATTTCAAAGATGTGTGATAACATAGCTGTACTCAAGCTCTTTGCTGGTTTTGCATTCCTTCACTTAGAGAGTTGCATCTGGAGACTTCCTGTGACCTGTTGTTATGCATTAGGATCAGCTCTTCCAAGTAAAGAGCAGCAGTATAACTGTAGTTTTCTAGGTTATATGCATGGAAGTGTCATTAATCCTTGTTAGATTAGGACATAACAGGTTTCAGATTTGAGCTTTATCCTGATTTGAGGTAAAACAGAAGATAGGTTCTGTTCAGTAATTTTGTTTTTAGCTAAAGCTAAAGACTAACTACACTCTGAAATTAACACCATATTCTGCACCATATTCTACAGCATACTCTTTGCTTTCAGAGTGACAGGACCTTTTTTGTAGTTAATACCAAGGAACAGTGTGAAGAGAGGCTCTTATACTGCTGTAATAACCAGGGAACTAATTTTGTTTCTTGTCCCATTGGAAGGTCAGAAACACAGGAGTAGAGAGATCACACCTGCCAGGAGCCCATAGGACAAGTGACTCAAAAATTACTAATTATGCCATACTCAGTATAAAAGCTGAGAGATAAAAGGGATCAACCTCATTCTGCAACGACTATCATCAAAGGAGGATTTTGGGATTTTCCCAGCCCTTGACATTAATGTTTTCAATATATTTTGTTTACATTTCGGTATTTTCTTATTAATATTTTTTTCCTTATTTTATTATTAATATTTCATTAAATCAGCTTAATTTCATTCTAGTTTATCAGTCTCTTCCCCCCCTCTCATCTTTCTTCCTTATCTTTAAAGGGAAAGAAGTAAGAGAGAGCATCTGTCATTCGTTTTAGTGGCCAGACCAGCTCAAAACATGACAAGCTTCCATTTCAGTTGGTGCCAAAGTTTGGTTCTTATTATGAATAATAAACATGGGAAATGCTGGAACTGATACAATTCAGGAAGTTCACTTGAAAAAAATGTGGTTCATATTGAATCCAGAATATTATATGAAGTATTTTGGCTTCATTCTCTTAGAAAGGAAAAGAAGAGATGATTCCATATGTAATACGGTATACTGTTGACTCATGGAAACTCATAAAAAACAGGAGTGCATTCATAAATTCCATGTAATAGAAAAAATTTATTTTGATTGTGATGAAGCTTACCATAAACTTCAGCATGACCTTCCATAGTAACATAGACTGTAGTCAAGGGAGCAGGTGGATATTATTTGCTAAAATTTTAGAAGTAAATTTTTTTATTAGTCTAGGACAACTGGTATGAAGGCTTCTGTACATTGTCAACAGTTTTTTGTACTACTTTTCCTCTGCTATCCTGCAAAGGGTTAACTCCTTGCATACGCTAGAAATAGAGCTGTAGTTGCAGACCATGAAAATGCCCACCATTGAGTCATGCTGTGGGTAAGCAATAATTGAACCGTATTACTTCTATTGAACATGCCTTGCATTGTTATTATATGAGAGAATATTGCAATTACTGGGGAGTATTTAGTGTGGGACTTCTCAGAAACTGTTGGACTGGTAAATGCTGATTATCCCACCAATTATTTCCAGTGCTGAATAAAGAAATATGTAAGTCATTGGAAAATGCTGCCTGCAGGAGGAATTTTTGAGGGTCTGCCACTTTCTGAAGGATGCTTGCCTATGCCAAGTGATAAAACAAACTGAATGCAGTGAAAGGAAATTCTAAGACACTGTGTTTTCATTTAGTTGCCCTGAGCCCACCAGAGCAATCATGGGAGCTGTATTCTGTGACTTCCCTTTCTGTTCTATGTATTCAGACCAGTCACACAGTGTCAATCCTGTTGGAGAACTGACATAACTATTTCTCTACAAACTCCCTGCTATACCTTTGTCAGTGAAAGAATGAATGCAGCTATTGCCCTTTTTTCAGAGCATAACAAAACAGTCCCTGATTCTAGCACATTTTCCCCAGCAGTCATAATCATTTTACCTTCTCTTGAAGAAGCTATCTCTTCTGGAACACTATTTCTCTTCATGGCACTAACAGTTCCTCTCAGGAGTTTAGTGGTTAGTTTGGTTTGATTTTTCCATTGGGTCTCAATAACAAGATAATATAAGTCAATAAAGCAAGTAAGGACCAAGTATGAACCAGGTTAGACACACAGGAGACCCTGGAGGAGAGAATCAGGATTTGCTTAAAATGAGGCACTGAAACAAGTCAGCTCTTTGCTAGGTGTTTTAATACTTTGTGCTTCTTTTGAAAGGAAAAACACTTGAAAATGTGACCTAAAAATTCTAGCTGCAGCCTCATCAGAGATAAGCATCGCTTATTAAACTGATAATGTTGTTCCTCCCTCGAGGAGCTTTGTGGTCACAGACTCCTGAGAACAAAGCACTATTATATTTAGTGTATGATTCACCTGGAGCCCTGCCAGGCATGCTAGACAAAGAGGTTTATCACATCCCCAGTGCTTTCAATTGACTTGTTGCTTGTTGATGTAGGAGATGGTGTTCATGCCAGTCTGAAGAAAGATAGGATGAGCTCCATACAGAAGCTCCATAATCAAATCTGTTCAAGCCAATGAGAAGTATGGTATTGATTGAAGATGGTCAGGTCTCTTCACCTTTTCTGAATAAGACAGAATAGAGTAATTAATATGTTGGAAAGATGTCCACTTTCTTCTCACATGATGCATTACCTTAACATATCTTTGGCCTATTCCCAGATTTCCTTTCAGAGCCAGTTTCCTCTCAGGAGAGGAGGACTACCGCACTATTTGTAGTCTCATTTCTAGTAAGCTTTGATGTTAACAGAAGCTCTGCTTTATTATTCCTCCCTCATACGACAGAAAAATATGCAGAAAAGTGTGGCCTGGTCATGAGGTATTCAGATGGCAGCTGGAGTATCAATTCCTCAGCTGTCTTACTTTCACTTCTACCACTGAGTTGAATCCTTTGAGATATTGACAACTAAAGTACTGCAAGCACACTGTAAAAACTTGTTATAAAAAGGTCTAATTCATATCTAGTGCTCAGTGGTAGCTTTTTTTCAGGAACCATACAAATATTTCTCATCTTCCTGGAAAGAACAGGGGAAAGCATGCAGGCAGTACAGCTGTATAATCCTTGGTAATCTCTTACTGGACAAAGATTTTAGCTACAGGATGAAAGACAGGTAAAACTGTGTGATGTGATGCCCTGAGCAGCCCTTTAGAAAGCCATGCTGGGTGTAGCCTAAGAGCTCTGAAGAGGCTCTGGCAGAGGCACTGGCTACTTGAAAGCCTGTGGACTGTTTGGAGTGACAGATAAACTTCAGTGGTGCACAAGGAGCTATGTTCTTTGCTCAGGGCAGACATAGCTTCACCTGTAGTTCCAGGTGTTACCTCCCTGTAAGTAGATGTAGGGTGTAACCACTATTCAGGTTTGTGCCAGCTTTCTGAGACCCCATGCACAACCACATCCCCCAGCAGGTGATGCTGGGCACAGGTGCTGATCCAAGTAAAACCTGAAAAATGTGGATTGGCAATTGCCATATGAAGCAGGTGGTTGTTCATGGAATATGTTGTGAGAGACCCCAGTCTGTCCTACAGACATGATTTGCATGTGCATTTGAGTTTGGATTGCATCATGTTGCTCCTTTCATATGTCTGTACAGATAACTGCCTTGGTATTCCTACTTCCTCACTCTAAAAAACAAACCTTTTCCCATGTAATTGACACGTATTATGAGGACAGAACCAGTTTCATTCATAGATTCTTTCTGGTTTTTTTTTATTGCATTAAATGCAAGCTACCATTGTAGAGTAATTCGTTCTTCTTTTAGCTTCAAAAATGTGGGATATTTTTTAGAAAGCTCAAAAAACATTACTCTCTCTTTCCAGAAATGTATTATAAAATAATTGAGATTGTGAGTTAAAAATTGAAACAACTTGATCCTCCTACCCACGTAAAATGTGCTTTGTTGGTTCAACATGGTTATATAGTTCAGCTGTTAAACTTACTTGAGAGGTTTCTGGCACATGTCAAATTATAATAAGCAGAAAGAGAGAAAGCATTATACCGGTGAGTCTAGATTTCCACTGTCTGCATTATTTTAAGAAGCAGTCATGTAGCAGAAACACAAAAAAAATTACTGGTTCTATTATTAGATAAACTTGAAGGATCAGAAGTAATTACAGAATTTACATTTTACTATGGTCTTATAGACATCCCTGGACAATATTCATAAAATACAATTGTTTCAGTAAAAATATCTCATCCAGTCAGAGTGGTGATGGCCAGAACCCAGTCATATGCCACATTCTAGCTGCAGCTATGGGGGTTTTTTTTATTATTTCTGGAAAATTTAGAAACTGTTCATTCACTGTGAAATGAAAAATAGACAGCAGATGAATAAACAGCAACAACTGACAGAGTAACCCCATAGAGCTTCTCTTTTGGGATTCTTCTGAAATCTCTCTCCTGAAATCTGTAGGCTTGAATTACCACTAGCAAATGTCAATGACTAAGATATTTTGTAAAAGTAGTCACAGTAAGTGCTGTCACCAATTGTAGCTGTATTTATGGCCCAGGAGCTCCAAGTCACATGTCCTTCAAATGGAATTGGAGTTTAAATACTCCTCGCTCCAAGTATTATGTTTTAATTGAATTACATATCTCTTTACTCAGCTATCATGCTGCTGTTGAGTTCATCCCCAGGTGCATCAAAAGGGCTGTATTGCCTAATGGTCCCATATGTCTGCATAAGGAAGCTGGACCCTACTTTGGGATAAGTGAGGAAAATCTGGACATTGTCAGACCAGATTTCCCCAGTGTTCCTAAATTCTGGTAAAATAGCAAGGAGAGACAATAAAGAAATTCAAGAAATATCTGGCTGTCAGCACTCAAACACAAAAAATGAAACAGCTCTTTACTGGGTTCCCAGACAGCTCTGGCCGATGGGACATGAAATGAAAACTTCAAAGATCCAACTATCTGGAGATGCAGGAAGTAAATCTGTGATTTGGAGTGTCAGGAATAAGCAGAAGTTGAGGGAGCTCTGCCTTGGAGTGTCTCCATCCTGAGACAAGTGAACAGATATATTTCTGCATATTCAGAAGTTTCATAGAATCATAGAATAGTTTGGGTTGGAAGGGACCTTAAAGATCATCAAGTTCCAACCCCCCTGCCTGCTTGTATAACTCAAAATGCTCATGGTGAGAAGCTGGACAAGAATTCAACTTGATTTCTGGGAAAAAAAAAAAGAAAAAAACAATAGGTACATACATGAATGCTTTAAAAAGTCTTTGCATCATGCACTAGAGACAGACAAAACTTTTGTGATCTAACACTTCAAGCAGCAAGAGTCTCCCTTGTTTTTTTCATCCATCTTGTATAATTCCCACTGTGAGCTTGATTGAGCTAGTCCTCCACCACCTCACAGCTAGGTGCTATGACCCTCATATGGATCACCTGCTTTAGTCCAGAGAAGACTGGAGTTATATTCCTGGTTTATTGCAGAGTCTCAGTTTTCAGTGTCTTGGTTTATGGTTTTTACCACATTCAGTTTGATTCCTGGACTATCTACTTGCAATTGCAAACTTGACTTTTAATGTAATTAGTGACACCGCTCTGCTTTTTAATGTCAAAAGATTTCTTGGCTGCTTTTCCTAACTTGCTGCTCCCAGTGTCTGGAGCCTGCACTGAGCCTGAAAGCCCATTACTGTCTGTCATCAGAGAAATAAGATATCCAAAAAAATTGCTGATGTGTCACTTACTGCAACTGGAAACCACTTAATTAATATACTGGGTTTATGTATTTAGTAATTAAAATTTAATTAATTCTTCTTCCTTGTGAGTGTACAGGAGGAGTAACTACTCCTCCAACAAATGCTCTACTTACTGTTTTAAAGGTATTTGGAAATTGTCTTATGAGAACTAAAACACTCTCTTCATATGCTTCCCTTTTTTCCTTCCAGCTAACTCATGAACTAACAACTGAATCAGTAGAAATTATGCTCAGAGCTGATGGCTCATCTATTTCCTTTCTTTGGCTGCTTTTACAAGTAGGCAAAGAAGGTGCTGACTTGGCAGGCTTCAGAGCCAAGACTTTTTAAGACCAACTAGTGATTTGGAGTTCTTGTGTTTTATATGCCTGGCTTGAAATTAAGTAGAGGCAATTGATTTTCAGAGGAATGGCACTCAGCACTTTGTAGAAATAGAAGCCCTTTCTAGCACTTCCAGAATTACTGAGTACCATTGAAAATCTGTGTCCAAGTCTTAGGGTTCAGGGTCTGACAGTGAGAATCCAGGTGCAATTTTTTCTCCAGTGCCTCTGAGGTTTGGCCTGCCAGAGCCCTTTGGAGGAGAGAGGTTCTCTGCAGATGTCTCTTTCTAGCTTCTCATGCTCCTTTTTGTTTCTTGCTTTGTTTAAGAGATGTAAGACATTGACACAGCTTTAATTTTTCTAGATAAAAATAAATACATATCATGCTGCTTTGGACTGGAAGATCTTTGAAGTTCAGTTTTAGGCCACGGGTGGTTTGGGTGGAAAACAGAAGGACAAAGTATTTTGAATTTTTTATATTGTTATTTTAGATGAAATCTTAGATTCATAGCAGAGGTGTTCTATTTTCTGGCCAGTGCCTGCTTCAATTCTCAAGTCAAAGCACACAGAGTATTGAAAATAAGGCCACAAAACCAAAGGCGCAAGTGTGTACACACTGTCTCCTGGGATATAGCTATTCATCACACAGTAAGACTTGTGCTCTTCGTACTTTGCTAGCTGGGTCACTAGGAAACACACTGGTAGGTTTCTCTAGTTTTCAGCAAGACAGGACTACAAATGTTGCCTGCTGCAGTGTGGGTTTTGCCAAGGGGGGACAAAGCTATACCTGTTGATGTCCCAGCACTTTCTAAACAAATGAAAGTGGTATCCACAAAGAAAATAATTATTCTGATTTGCCTTTCTGAAATTTTGCTTTTTAGCTATAATTATTTCACCCATATGGGCAAATTTGGACAGAACTCAAAAGAAGAAAGTCATTTTCAAGACATCACATGGCAACTGGTATGCCAGTTAACACCATTTAAAACATTCTTACATAGAACCAGTTACGAGGGTCTTGACTTAACTGTACTGCTAGGCCAGGGCAAGGAACATCTAAACATCCAAGAAGGTTTTTTTAGCATTCCATAAATACAAGTTTTCTCTCTTTCCCCCTATTTCACTGCCATGGCTGTAAGGACCAGCTTTCAGTATTTTAAGATTAAGTATTTCCCCCCATGGGTAGAAACTAAGTATTTTCATCGCAATATAAATTAACATAATATTTATCCCACTAATATGCAATAATCTCCTTAAAAATGCAGCATTGTAGAACTTTAAGTAGACAGAAAAAGTGTGTTTTCATAGGAATTCTGCTGCTAATCCCACACCATACTCAAATAATGAATAGGAAAAAAAACTCAAAATAACTCCTGAAATAGATTGTTATTTTCTAACAGTAGTAAGTCTGTGCTAATTAAGTATAAAAGAAAATATTACTATTGGACAAGAGTAAAATTAGTATATTAAACTCACTGATCGGCCTCCAATATTATTATAATGGTATAAACTTATTTTTACATGTAGTATACTGTCCAGTTGCACTTTCAGCATTTTACTTCAGCCTTTTGTTACGTAACTGCTGTCTTGGCTGTAAGTACATGAGACAAAAGGACAAAGGTTTTCTAAGAGTTTTCCTGTCTAAAAAAAAAATCAGTGTAAAAATCCACAATACTGCTCATTCTGAAGAAAGACAAACCCATCAAGGCAACTAATCTTACTAAATTTTTAGTGCTGAGAGAATGACCCTTAGAGAGTCCTGCACCTGAGTTGGGGCAACCCAAAGTACAGATAAAGGCTGGGTGGAGAGTGGCTTGAATACAGTCCTGAAGAGAAGGATTTGGGGTTGCCAGTGGATGCAAAACTCAACATGAGCTGGAAGTGTCCTCTTGTAGCCCAGAAGGCCAACTGAATCCTGGGCTGCATTGAGAGAAGTGTGACCAGCAGGTTAAGAGAGGTGATTTTGCCCCTCTACTCAGCTCTAGTGTGACCTCACCTGGAGTATTGTGTCCAGTTCTGGAGCCCTCAACATAAGAAGGACATTGAGCTATTGGAGCAGGTCCAGAGGAGGGCCATGAAGATGATAAAAGGACTGGAGCAACTCACTTAAAAGGACAGGTTTCTTCAGCCTGGAGAAGAGAAGGCTCAGGGGGGACCTCACTGTAGCTTATCAGTACCTGAAGGGGGCCTACAGAAAGGCAGGAGTAGGACTTTTTAATAAGATATGTGATGGCAAGACTAGAAATAATGGATGTAAATTGGAAGGGGGTAGATTAGGCTGGATAGAAGAAAGAAATTCTTTACAGTGAGGGTGGTGAGACACTGGAATGGGTTGCCCAGAGAGGCTGTGGATGCCCCCTTTCTGGAGGTGTTTAAGGCCAGGTTGCACAAGGCACTGAGCAACCTGGTCTAGGTTGGAACTAGATTATCTTTAAGGTCTCTTTCATTATCACTCAAGTATGTATTTCATATATATTTTGTCTCAGAATATTTCTTGAGAAAGATTTGAAAAACTGAGTACACAGATTATATAATGGAGATAGAAATGGAGAAAAGAAGGAAGGAAAACAACTTCAGTTAAATAGGGTAAAGCAAAATTTGCATTTAAGATAATTTTTCTCATATTCACCACCTAAAAAATGAGTTATGCTCACCAGAATTATGGTAGGTATTTTATGGTAGATATATCCTAAAACATCAGAGCTTGTTAGCACCTATACTAATGATGAATTCTTTTTAATTTTGTGAAACTTGTTTGAAGTACCATCCTCCATATGTCTCATTCACAACTTGAAAAGCTACATGTAAGAAAATAAAACTGAGACAAAAAGGGAATTTTAACATCATGTCTTCAAAAACACTCATCTTCTTGATCCACTGATATCAAGATGAAATGGACCTGTGCACAATACCAGCAATTTTAAAATGCTGTAAAATAACCATGAATACAGCATTACTGACATCAGACCTTTAAAACAACTATCAAGTATTCCATCTATAGATAATAAATGTTATTTTAAAATTACGTTCACCTAACAGGGATAACATTATTAACATCATGATTTGGTGCTGTCTGGCAAATCAACTCTACTCAAGAGAGAAAATATTAAATGGCTGATGTAATTAGAAGAAAATGCTAGGGCAAAATTGGAGCAATACCTCTGTTTAAAGTTTGGTTTACACTGTGCTAGGACCCAAATTAAATTGCATGCTGAGTGATGGAGCAATGGGCATGATTTTGAGTCATATATTTTGCTCAAAGGTATAAGAGTAGATGTGTTCATTAGCCTGCAGGTGGCATACACCTAATTACATTTTTGCAGATATCAGGTACTGCTGTGAATTGAAGCAGCAGACAGGTGTGATGTCTAAGGCTGTGCCGCTCTGAAAAGGTCAAGAATGTGCCTTAAATGCCCTCACAAGGAGTTCCTGAAGTTTGAATGAGAGAAAATACAGAGGTGTAACATCACAATTTCTCTCAGTTTTTGTTTTAAGAAATGTATTTATATGCAAATAGACTTCCATTTTGTTCTTGAGTCTGAGTTATAATCAATAAGCACTATTAAAATTAAACCAACTCATTTCTCAAATGCTAGTCACATGATTCTGAAAGCAAAATGTGTAACTAATCACTGTCAGAGCTGCCCAAAAAACAGAAAATATTATAAAGATGTTGACATTTTAGGAAACACCAAAATCTAGAAGAGTCTGATTTAACAAAGATTTTTCAAGTCTTTATAATTTTTTGTGCTGGACACCCTGTCTATCATTTTTTTTCATGTCAAATATTGCAGTCTTTCCACTTGCTGAAATCCTATTCATAGCATATGAAAAGAGATAGATTTTGAGGTGATAACTTAGTAGAAGCAGCTTCAGATAATGAATAACAATTTGCATGAAGCAACATGGTTTTCCTCCTGAATCACAATTTTGAGGACTGTGTTTTTTTCTTTTTGTTTGCTTGGTTGGTTTTCTTTTTAGTTTTTTGGGGCTTTGTTTGTTTGTTTATTTGGTTTGTTTTGGTTTTTTGGTTTTTGTTTGTTTTTAAATTGGAGAAAAATAATTACTTACATTTGAAAATCTGAGAAAATTACGAAGTTTTGAAAACAATGAGTTCAGTAGAAAATCTAATGGCATTGACAAAAGTTTTTCTGTGAACAATGCTAAAAATGTTGAGAGCCTTCAGTTGAATAATTTAATTGTAAAACTTCATTTCTTTAATGATCTTTTGCCACAAAGATATCAAAGTCTGTCATGTAGACAAGCATCCAAAATGTTACTATGTAAATCTGATTATCAATCACAAGATGGTAATACAAAATGCACTGAAAGATCATTGACATTAACGTTCACTGAACAAACCAAAGACATAACTGATTTGTGTGAACCAATATGGTCAAACAGTCTGGTAAAGGAAAAAAAAGAAAAGAAAAGAATATAAAGTTCTCCTCTAGTATTTCACAAGAATAATGCATTCTGTTTATGCACAAAATATATGTAAAGCTGGAGAAAATTATGAAGAACGATTAATCTAATGTGTCCTCACCTCTGAGGTGCTGGCTGACCTTTGCCAATGGCTAAACCTGGGCACTGTGATCAGCAGAGTAATACATGCAGTAACTTTAGCCCCATGTATTTCATCAAATAAAAACTGCAGGTGGTATAATCAGCATAATTAATCCTGTTAGACTGTGTAAGACGCTGCCAAAAAACTGTGCTTGATGGTTTCACTTCTCCGGTAGTGCTTCCAGCAAATGTGTTGCCACTGCTAAGTGGCTTGGGGGCTGCTGCTGCTGCTTGAGAAGCCATAAGAATACGCTGAGCTCTGTAAATGTGTGCATTTTATACAGTCCATAAGATTCACACTAATTTATCTGCAAGGAGAGGCAGTTACTGTGTCTTCCAAGTGCCTTTTAGGAACCAGCAAAATCAATGTTTCTGTAAATAAAATGCACATATATATAACTGCGTGGTTATAAATTTACTAAAAATCTGACAGATTTAAATTAATAATGGTACTTTAATTGAATATCTATCTTTATGACAGTAGTTGTTTTCCCATGGCCACATTTAGCTTGAAAATTAATAATTTACTTATGAAAATGAATACTTTATAATTTGCTATTATGAGAGCATTTTGCCTTTTGTTTCCTATGTCACTTTAATTATACTTCTGTCACGTTGAAAAAAGACCTATGAACCTGCATGAACCTGCATAAGTATGTTCATGGGCAGGCATTCAGTGGCTGCAACAGCAAGCAAATATGGCTGAGTTTCTGTTCCCCCAAGCTATCCCAGACTGCAATGACATGAGTTTTTCTGAGCTCAGCTCTATGTGCCAAGTCCAGCACTCAGCCAAAGATCTGACCCATACAGGAGAAGCTTAGTCTTTGTAGACTGGAGACTTGCCACAGTACTTCCAAACCCAAAATTAGTTGTGGTTCAGTGAAAGATTTTCAATGTAATGTGGAATACCAGTGAGCTCCCTCCCCCAAGTCGTTCCATCAGTCTGTGGGGTTCGAGTTCGTCGCACCTACTGAACTCTGAAGCATCAACTGTGGTGACCAGTTCATTGCCTCTGGCTGCTCTAGTTCTTCTGGCCATATTGTTTCAATGCTGCCTTTGATAGTTTCTTGACATTGCAAGTGATGTTACCAGCTCATATCTAGTCTGCCCTGCAGAGAGATTAATGTCTTGCAACCATGAATCAACTTATTATAACAAGGATATTTATTTGCTACATTTGTTACCCATCATGAAGCTGGGTCTAAAAAAATAAAAATAAAAATGCTGTCAGGCACATTTATTTCAGTTTCTCTTACCTAATTTTTTACCCTGCAAGTCCACAGTGACCGTCTTGGTTTAACATTCAATTTTCATCCATTTGTAGCTGAAGTAAGAAATTATCTCTGCATTTTCAGTAGATAATAAGTCTGCCAGGTACCTTTTGACCATGGTACTAATCAGGTTATAGAAAGTTTAAGCTAAGTCTGGCCTCTCATAGATAAAGTCACATGGTTTTAGTGTAAATTGATGAAGGCCAAACCCATCTCTTTTCTTCATGCAAGTGGTATTTCAGTTTTGCTTACATCAACCTTTATGAAAACCCCCAAGTTGCAATGTTGGATACTTTGTTAAGATATTGACTTCAAATTTTCACTTAAACAGTTTTCAACCAGTTTAATTCTGTGCTGTTACATCAGTATTAAAACTTCAAGCTCTCTTTTAAGACTTGCAGTTCTTTAACTGTACAGTTTACAGATCAGTGTGTTTAAATTATTGCGGTTAGCTACACCATAGACAAATATATTGCTGGCTTAATTTCTCTCCAGTGGCTCTTATATTGCAATACATTGTGTTTAAACCTATTAATATAGTTGTAGTTCTAACAGGTTTAGGACTGTCTTCTCAGTATCTCACACTTTTTCAAAACTACCAGTTGCTACATTTGCACTATTTTTCCTGAAGAGGAAATCAGTTATTTATACATCACTCATTCATATTGTTAAATTGTCGACTTTTTTAGTAAAGTAAATTAACCCAGATGGTGCTCCCTTGAAATGGTACTTTCCAAAAAGGTTAAAAAAAACCCAGCACAACTAGTGCTTTGGTTTCATAAGGCAGCCAACCAGATCCCAACCAGATGCAATAATTCAGGTAACATAAATGGCATCATTTTTTGCATTTTTCCCACTGCAAGTATGGTAGAACTAAACAATAAAATAGGTTGTAGAATTATTTTGTTTTAAAATTTTATGGCCCAATATAAACACTAGGAAGTGCAGAAGTTTTGTAAAGGCATTCATTATAAAACTGATGTAGGATTATAGTCCCTTTGATATTTACTCTTTTGAAAATTCTCCTATCTTCTGAAAAATGTGAATTGCCACTCCAGAAGTGCCCCTTCATAACAGAAAGAACAATCAGATACACTTGAAGCTGGTAAAATTCAGTTTCTCTGATAATGATACAAATTTAATGCCTTTCTAGGTCTTTTGACCATTTGTGTATATTGCAGAGAAACTGCAGGACAGTGTTTGTGTCTTCTTGTCAACCTACAATAATAATAAATTACCTGCAAGTACTATCTTCAATTTATGTGTTGTTTCTGGCAACCATCAGTAACCTTTATTTTTATGCTCAGCAGAAGTTAGTGAATGTTTCACTTATTTTTAAATTAATATTCCTATAATGCCTTACAGAAATCTTTCCATTGCTCCTGTGAAGAATCCTTCAGTCATTGTATGTGCACCCCACACTCTGTAAACACTTGCAAAGCAATGAAGTGCAGTCCTTGTTTTGGCATCTTATTTCATATGATGCACACAGGCTGGGCATATGTTATGTATATAACTTACTACAGTCTTCTGAGTGTTTTTTCAGCCTTGCTGCCACATGCCTACTTTTTTTATCATCTCATGTTCTGTTTATTGAGGTCTTCCAAAGACTTGTGAGGCTCTAGGTAGGTCAGAGGGCCTCAGAAGTTCCTCTGTGAGGGCATAAAGCTGGAGTTCAGAACTCAGGGCAGTGCCAGGGGATGGTAACCTCATAACAGAGCTCTGTTTCACAGGTAGATATGGCAGATGTGTTAATCTTGATGCCTGGTGAATTAGAGCACTAATCACTTCCATTAGCAGCCAGCAGCAGTCTTCTGACTCCTTTTCTTGCCAAATTCTAATGCTTTCCTAAGTGACTATTTCTGAATTTTCCAATCTTCTCTTTGTGGGGGATTTATCTGGTCAAATTAGAATACTGCAGTAAAGATATCTACAACAGTGTTAGTCATTTAGACTGTGTAATCAATTACAGAAAATAGGCACTCCTAGAGAGCACTTTAGCTTAGTCTAGAGTGGATTTCTAAAATAGATTAATCATGTTGCAGAAGATCATACTTACTCTTCAGTGGCTGTCATACTTTCTCTCCAATGGCTATAAAGCAGTCAGCACAAATAGTTCAGAGAAGCAGCAACAACCTAGGTGCCTGAAATCAAAGGGAGATTATTACTAGCCTTTATATCTACACAGATTTCTCTGAAGGATTCAGCAAAATATATTGTTTAGTTTTGGGTAATTAACTTATTAGGTAAGGAGTTCTTAGTTATTGTGGGGGATTTTAACTACCCTAATATTTGGTGGAAGGCCCACTCAGCCAGCTACCCACAGTCCAGGAGGTTCCTCCAGTGCATTGGTGACAACTTTCTGATGCAAATGGTGGATGAGCCAACTAGGAGAGATCTACAGATCATGGAAGAAAGGACTGACCACTTGGGTGGAATATAAGACTGTTACAGGATGTAGGGAGGCAACTAGGAAAGCTAAGACCTCCCTAGAATTAAGCCTGATGACTGAGGTGGGTGGACTGGTAACAGAAGATACAAAGAAGGCAAAGTTACTGAACACATTCTTTGTCTCTGTCTATAGCCCTTGGATCCCAGAGGATGTTAGGATTAAGAAGGAGTGTGCCTTGGTTGATGAGGATTGGGTTAGGGACCAATTAAGCAACCTGGATGTTCACAAATCCATGGATCCTGGTGGGATGTACCCGAGGGTGCTGAGGGAGCTGGCAGAGGTCATTATTAGGCCACTCTCTATCATCTTTGGTTAGTCCTGGGAACTACAAGTTTTGTACTATAAGTAACTTCCCTACCTGCTTTAGCTGGAAACAGTTAAACATGAGTGTCAGGACCAGATATGTACAGAAATATAAAGGTTTTCAGCCTACCTTCAGTTTTGATGACGTGTGCCTTGAAAGTGCAGCATGGAGTGCTGTTTAAATTCTCTCCATCTGTACTCCAATCTCCATCTGTACTCCATGCTTCAGAGAGTAATTTTGCTGTATCCCTACCATGCCTGGTGTTCAATCATGAACTATTGCCTAAGACATCTGCAACAAATATGTTGTTCTTGATGTGCTCCAATTAACTCAGCATGACAACAGTAAGAGCTATACTCTCAGGGTGAAAAAATGTCACTGACTCCTTTTGCTTGCCTCTACTACTGCAGTCTAATCCTAAGTCTATACAGGAAGGATCACCTGAGTTTGGAATGACTTCAGTGAAGCTACTAGGGGAGATGTGGAAGTAAGTGGTGAGGCTTGTCCTCTCTGAGTGGACCAAAGGACTTTTGCCAAAAAAAAGCAAATGTGTAAAGGGTTGCCTTTTTTTTTTTTTTTGCTACACCAGCAACAAAATATCAATAAGCTAACTATGTAGAGCACCAGCAGTCCAACTAACTTCTTACAGTGCTGGAAACATGACAAGAAATGGGGAAGAATTCTCTAGAATTAAAAAATGAGATTGATGGTTTGTTAAAAAAATTAGCAGCAGCAAATCTCCCTAAGAGGCAGTTAGAGTCTGCAAAAAATAACACTGAAAGCACAAGAGGGAGATACATTAGTGCTGCTTTTCTAATTTTATGCATGTATACTTACTTGGGTGATCCTTCAAAATAGAGGACCAGAGTCCACCCTGCATTTATTTGAGATGCCAGTAGTGAATTTATCAATCAGCAATCGACACAAACACAGTCAAAATGTAGAGTCTGTGTTGAATTTTCAGTGGAGTAAGAGGTAAGATGATGTTGAAGGTTCTCTCTCCCTCCCTTGTCTCTAACTTAACTGCTGGAAGACTCTCAATGTGATGCAGCTGTGAATAAGACATATGTGACACTTAAAAGCAGAATGAAACTACAGCTGTGGTAACATGCAAGCAACTAATCAGAGTTCCCACATAAATGCTGCACTTCTCTTTGACCTATCTAAATACCAATATAGGCACATTTCCTCCTTTCTGCAGAACTACCAAGGCATAGTTTTGTCTTCAAGTATTTTAATTCCACTACTTATAAGCATGTTAATGAAAGTTACAATTGTTCACCAACAAAAAAAGTTTAATTCTGTGGCAATAGTATTTGCTTCATTGTAGTGAGGTAAATCATGAAATTTACACTGGATCTAAAGCAGCAAGGCTATAATCAAGTTCTGCAGAGAGGCCAACTTCTACATCGGCAGGAAATGGTTAGGATGGGAGCATTGTGGCTCAGACCAGAAAAAAGTAACACTGGCTGTTAGGACAGCAATAACAGCATTGGAGGATTGTGAATAAATAGAACAATTCGGTGGTGTTAGTTATTGGTAGACAGAGAAGAGCTACAGAAATGTTTTGGAAGGTCACTGAGATCTCAGGTGTATAATGGGAGCTTTTAAAGAACAGAACCAAGACCTTTTTTATTCAAGTTCAGCATACAATTAAGAAATCAGAGCCTGTGAACAAACCATAGCAAACCACTACAATGATGGCTGAGGCACTCAGGAAAAGTCAGCATTTCCTGGCATTTGGTCTGCCTAGGCAAGTTGCAGAGGATTGCTTTTTCATTATCTTAACAAGAATTCCTCATTTAGATCCAGTGACATGGACTACTATTTCTGTGCATGGTATCTTGATTTTTGAGCCTTATTTTTTTTTCCTTTCTGTATAAAACTACCCAGTCTCACAAAGACGCTCATTACTATAGCAATTCAAGCAGGAGGGACCGACACACCTATAATTTTCTTCAAACTTCACCAGTTAGAAAGGAATTACTGTTTCCAATTGTGATAGTTCGTCACAGTATCAATCCTCAAAATTTCAGTACCGTAACTGCTTATCTGAACTGAAAAACCTTCAATTGGAAAGGAGGAACGAGGAATGTTAAAGATAAATGTCATAGTAAAACATGCCAGAAAGCAGCACAAAGGATGATGAAAAGATGGGAAGAAGTTAAACAAATTGTGGAGATCCAGTGAAATTCATGCTGCTGTATTTATACTTCTCTACTGACCACCAAATCAGTTCACAATGAATTTGCATTTCCAGATTGTTGATGGGGAAAAAGAACCAGAATCTCACCACCTGCAAGCTACAATGGAAAGTGGCTCCTTAGGAAGTTTCTCATCTTGCTGGGGATTTTAATATTCATATATAATCCTGGCATCAGTATGCTTGTCAAGGAAACTGCATTTTTGTGGACAAGTATCACTTTGTATTCTGCAATACAAGTACTGGGGTCAGGTCATTCTGTACTTTCTTTATATTATTTACTCTGCTATACCATGTGCTGGTGAAGCCAGAAGCAATAACTCTTCGAAATTATTAAGCAGCATTTTCTTTGAAAATGCTGACTTAGATTTATGTAAATAGTGCAGGAAACCAACAAAGATGTCACAGAGTGAAGTGAGCAGAGGGGCTCTGGAAAAAGAAACAGATTGAGCCAGAAGATGTACACAAGTTACTTTTTTTTCTCTATCCCATCCTTTGGGAATGTCAGGGTAATGGGAATGAGGAAAAGGAAAAGGGAATCAACCATTCTGTCATCCGTCAAATGCTGCCCCTGGGAGACAGGGAGAAATGGCTGGAGTTTCTGCCCATAAAACATGTGATCAGCTCTGCCACTTGTGCTGGGTCTCTGGAAGTCTCTTCAGGTGAGTGAAAGTCAAATCACGATTGGTTCTGGAAGACAAGGTCCTATATATGTTGCCTAATGCCTAGACCACAGATTATTATCCATGTTAAAGAGAAAACAAACTTGACCACCACTAGAACAAGATGACATTTATACACAGCTTCATTCTTGTTTGCCTTCCCCTGGAAAACTTGTTCCAGAACATCTTGCTATGTAAACATTGCTGTCTTCATGTCTCCTTAGATTAAATTTTGATTTAGAATAATTTTACTGGAATCAAGCTACCTAAAACTTCCTAAGAATTCTAAACTTCTCCAGTTTCATTATAATTAGAAACATCCATTTTTAAATGTGAAGTTTCTAAAGCAGTAGAGGAGACTGAAACATCTCTTGAGACAAAAAAACTAGTTGTCTGAAAATGCTGATCTACATTTCTGGCCAAGAAGGAACAGTCTACCAACTCCGTGTTTTCTTAGGCCTAAAAGCTTCCCAGCATCAATTCACTCCAGCACCAGTTCACTGCACAGAGCTGATTTGATTTTCACTGATTGCCAGAAGCTTTGAGGGGCCAGCTGCTCTAGCAGCTGGAGACCAGCCAGGCATAAAGTGGCCCTGGCCACTGTCCCCTCTGCTGATCTCAGGAGAAGGAGGTATGCAATCTACTGCAGCAACTCCTTGAAGATTTCTGAAATGAGGCAGAAACCCAGCAACTTTTGGTTTCAGGCCAGCTTTGACCCAGCAAAGTAGTGCAAAACTGCACTCCTGGTTTGGTGGATCTAGTTCCATGAATATATTCTTCCTTACATTTTTTTCACTTACCTTGTTGTGTTACAGAATCACAGCATGGAAGGGACCTCTGGAGATAATTTAGTACAATCCTCCCTATCAGAGCAGGTTGTCCTACAGCAGTTGCACACAAGTGTGTTCAGGCAGGCCTTAATGTCTCCAGAAGCTGAGACTCAAGGAAAAAAATGCTGGCTTTAAAATAAGTGTTATATATTACTTCTTTTCTAAAATAAAATTAATTACATTACTCGTCACTATAGTTCAAAACATGTGTATCATGGTATAATAGATGGTCAACGCTGGAGACAAAAAGCAAAAATATTCTTTAAAATCCTTAATTCAAAGAAGATTTGTACAGATTTTAACACCTTGGGTAATCTATAGAGCAGTTAGAGACAGCAGGGTATTAGAAACAAACTACATTGAGTGGTAACAGCTAGTCAAGGCACTTTTAAAAGCACAGCAGAGCCTAGTTTCAGAAGCCCTTCCACCTTTCAATTGCCTAAACTAGGAAATGAGGACAGTACATAACATCATCCTGAAGGCTTCCTAGATGTCAGAGAGGCAGCATGGTGAAACCACAGAGCAGGCTCAATAGAGACCAGTGCTATTTGAAGATTATTTATCATAGATCTGGTAAATTATATAGAATCCATATGTATATTTTCTACACAGATACTTTCTGCATATCTTTCTTTTCTTATGCCAAGGAATAAATCCATTACAAGGGTAGTTGTAGTATTTCCTGAACAGGATATAAAAGTATTGTAAACTTTAAAGTGACACACTTTGGAGTAAAACCTTAAAGCCTCTTTTCTAGTACTGCTGACATAAGTGTTCAATTATTTTTTACTGTGACCTACCAGTCATTAGTTAAAGTAGTATTTTTAAATTCAGAATTGTTCCAAAGGAGATATAGGTCAGTATGACAATTAACAGCAGACTTACATGGAAATGAAATTTATACTGTCAGTTCTATTTATGTAAGTAGATTATTAATTAATTGCATGCCACAACCCAAGATCTAAGGCATTGATCTGAAATGCAGAAGATTTAAGTAGTTTGCAAGTAATACCTCTGAACCTCATTAACAATCCTAATCTCATAGCTTCTGCAGCCACCAGTGGTACTCCAAAAAAGCAGCTTATTCCCTGGATTTGTTGATGTCTTGCATTTGCTTTTGCATCAACTTCCACCTCAGGAAATATCAGGCTTCAGTCTGTATTTTCTTTTTCTTTAAAATAGTACCTTTTTTGCCTTTATTTTACAAACGTCATATTACACATACTGCTAGAACTATGGCAAAAATGCAAATGGAGGTGTAGTTTTTATAACACTTCTAGTTATACTGTCGATACCCACTTGTAAAACTAAGGTAGTCAAGAGCATAGAACTGATCTGTTGTGTCAACAGTGTTCCAATGTACTCACTTAAGTACATTCTAACCTTCCACTACTCTCCTGGTATAAAACTTTACTATAGGAAAACTTTGGCACTAGGTAAAGGATTTGCCTGTACCTGAGTGGATTTTTTTTGTGGTAGTTATTCTAATTAACAAAAACAAACACCAACTCATTATAAATGAGATGCTTTTGTCAATTAATAGTTTGAACAGGACATTTTCCTCCTTTTCATGCAGATTATTCTACATAAATGTTTTGTAAAGTAAATCCTTACATGGAAAAATGTCTCACTTTAAATATGTGGTTTCTGTCCCTCACCTATACATATAAGTAAGTGGAGCAATTCTAAAAAAATGCTTTCTCGTAAGATAAACATTTGGTTGTAAAAGTTAAGGCTTTGCCCACCCAGACGGATGATGTCCTGAATACCTCAGGGATCCTAACATTTCCAAACACTTTTTTTCTCCAGAACAAACCTATACTTCCCATACTTTTGAGTAACCCTCCACATTAGCTTACTTGTACTTCAAAGGTTTATTTCTACCTTTTGAAGTACACTATCCATATCCATCGCTAAAGCTTTTCTAGTGGAGACTGGCAGCGTCAAAAATAGACTACAAATCTGGTTTCAGCCAGACTGTAAGTAGATTTAAAGGCATATTTTAAAAAGTCCTGAGAGCCTGTCTTGATTACCATGCCAAGAATTTCTACCTTGACATTTTCACTCAGTAACTCCTTTCCCTAGTGGCCCATCAGAAGCCTCTCTGCTCCTCATCACCTTCCCCTTAATGCTTCTTAAGAAAAAACAGCTCTGGATATAAAGTCCCTGATGTGCACTTCTTCCAGTGAAGGGCAGAAGCAAATGGTCAAGGCTTTATCTGTAGATAAAAATGTAGGTATTCTTTCCACATGCTGCTTTATTGATAGTAATAAGAACAAGATAAACATGCTGTGCTTTATTTTTTAATTCTGTTATAGGAAGCAACAAGTGCGCTCTGTGTTCTTCCATTCTTACCCAAAATGTCCAGAAATTTCCACTTTTATTCCCATACTCTATGATTGAGTCTTCAGACCAAAGCATTCTGCAGGTACGAAATAGCATTGAAAATTGTGAATATAACCATGTCACCTCTTTCAGTATCATTAGGTATGAAAATACTTTAAAAGACAGTGTTCATGATAGATGTAAATAATGCAGGTACAACACAGAGATATGCAACCCCTTTAAGTTTGAGGTTATCTTTTTCATCTTATCAAGTATAAGAGCAAAAAAACAGGACCTTGCAGCTCAGGTACCCAAGTGAATTACTACACTAACAAGTGCACAACAAATTTTTGTCCATGGCATCTGATGTTTTCAAAGAACACAGTTATTTCTTACAGCTGGAGGTTTCTCATTTAAGCATCTCAGTCTCTGGTCTTCTGAATCCAAACCTACTACAGTGAGTGACAGCCTTTTCTAGAACATAAGTATCTTATTAAAGAGACCATTTTGAGAGATTGTTGTCCTGTATAAAAGGTGATGGAATCTTTGCAAATCACCTAACCATGAACATCAATTGGAAAACTATCTTACAAAGACTGAAAGAAGAAAAGAAATTCTGGATCTTTCTTACTGGGAATTGGGGCTAATGACATATTTAAGCATCTGTTTTAGCTCTTTATTTGATTGTGATGTTTGTCAATGCAAGATTTGGAGTATTCCTAATGTGTAATTATTTTGAGCTACATCACCTTAAAAAGCTTTTGCAGGAATGATGTCAGACACCTTTGTAATATATGAGTTTAAAATTTAGATTTAAAATAGATAAGTGTCAGTGCTGGCAGGGGACTTGCCCTCTTCCTGGAAGAGCTTGTTATTTTTATTATTTTATGTAGCAAAAGATAAAAGAGAGCAAGAGAAGCAGTTGAGTTACTCTGGATAAACCTGTAGTACTTTGAAAACACACTTGGTGGTTGATGAGATGTTGAAGTGCTGTTTTTTTCAAAGATGAACATAAGAAATTATTATTTTTTATATCCCTCATGGTGGCTTGAAGCCCTTACTCCTCAATCTTGCCTGAACATTGTTTCAAAAGAACTATTCCAGATAATTTCTTAGCCCTCGGTAATTCTCTTTTCAGGAACAAGAATTTAGTAACTCTACAGCTGTGCAGAACTTATCCCAAACTAAATCACTTCTGAAGTAAGTTTATTGTATTCACAGGAGTTTTGTTTTGCTTTTTGCTACTGTGAGGTTTTAACACAAATATGGAGAATACTGGGGTTTTTTTTCTTCCTTTTAACATTACAGCATCCATACAGTATTTAGTATTGCAGTGTTGCCATGGAAAAAAAAATCTCTCAATATTTAGGCAGTACAGAGCAACTTATCAGTATTAATATTTGCATATTGTTTTATTAGTTGTGTCATAATGCCAAAGAACTGGTAGTGAAAATTAATTATTGATGAAGAAATTATTTAAAGCAAGAATTTACTGAAGGAACTGTAACATCTGGCTTCATTCATTATGTTTCCTATTCTGATAAGGCTGTTATTAAAATTAATCAGAAATAAAAAACAAGTATCGTAATGTGTTCTGAGAAGTGGAACTGCTATACTCTAACTGTCCAGTCTAGGGCTGTTTTTCAGTATATCCAATGTATTAAAATGCAACAGCTGACAGCAGTGGAGAGGTAGTGTCACATTTTACTCTAAAAAAGATTATATGACACCTGTTTATATTGTGACTGCCAAACCATTCAGCTTCTCCCAGAAAAGGATCAAGCCATTTCAAAATCTCTTCTTGGTTCTTTCTAGCTGCTACTCAGGGCTTGCCTCATCTCCTCAGTGCTCTGCCAGATAGAAATTTTTCATCTCCATCCTTCTCTTTGTTCCTTCATTTTCTGTTGTACTCCCTACATTTTCCTCGTGCTCCCTAACCTATATATGGTGAACAGTCTTGTCCTCTAAACCCCCCTGTTTGGCTAGATATGGTACAGTGAGGTTTTCATTTGTTAGGTATGGAAACACAGGTGTCATCCTGGTCTTCCTCCCTTTTAGATGTGGGATTTTCATATCCATACCTGAAAAAAGTTTGTGTACATACTTACATTGTACATTTGCCTTTATTGTGTCCTATACAATTCAGGATACACTGTCTCTCTCTCAGCTTGGTGTTATCATCTCTGGGAGGCCAGTGCTGAGCTCAGCTGGCAGTGAGAGGAGGGGTGAGAGATTTGGAGCAGGGAGCTATGGACAATAACACTGATCATTCTTGGGAAATGGGCTGCATTAGTTCAGCTAATTTTACCAAGTTCAAGTGAGTTGTGATTAGAACTTCGGTGTCTTTATCCTGTAGAACAGGGAAATTGCTGATGAGTTGAGGTAGCAGCCCATATGCTCACACAGCTTTGCCATGGTGGTTTCATAGGTTAGTTACAGAAATCATATAGTGGTGACACTGCAGCTCCCCAGCTGCTCGCACAAACCAGATCATCTCTCTCATCTTTGACCAGCTTCAGTCATGGTGGCAAATG
Organism: Turnix velox; assembly: GCA_013400935.1. Lineage (NCBI taxonomy): Eukaryota > Metazoa > Chordata > Aves > Charadriiformes > Turnicidae > Turnix > Turnix velox. The sequence goes on from VZTY01022897.1 coordinate 141,967, forward strand.
TAACTAGACTTAAGAATGTTCTGAATCCCAGAGCTCCTTCTAGCATGCAATTTAAAAACAAGGTTTTATTAAAAACAATGCATTGAACTTCAAGCATTGAACTGTTTAGTTCAATTATGCACCCAAAATAATTTCCTGAGTTAAGGAAAGGAGGTTGAGCATGGAGTACACCCTTGCATAGAAAATACATGCCTGTAACTTAAGCAGTGATTCCCACAGGGGCAAGAAGGGTAGTCTGACTATTTCCAACATCTGGTTTACTGGTAAACCTTTTGTGAAGAGTCTCTTTGGGGAGCAGATTCAGGATCAATGGTCTATATTTTCTCAGGATAATGTCTCATAGAAACTTTGCAGATATTTTAAATATCCTCTTCTAGGCTAAGTACTTCAGTAAGCTCTGAGGGTCTGCTAGAAAGTTTTGCTTATTCAGCAACTGAAGGTGTCAGCTTCAATATGATGTTTGAGCCCAGGGGCTTAGCAATTAGACCTTGATCCATTAAGATACTCTATTTAAGAGCTCTCCTCATTCCCTCCCCAGTGCAGTAGTAAGGAAAGTAGCAGAGCTTTCTGTAAGTAGTGTGCACTTCACCTTAACAGTATATCAAATGAAATAAGCCTGATTCCCAGCTTCTCAGAGTTAATTGAATTTCATATTTGCAGAATTCCTTTATATTGCAATTGGTTTTAAGATTTCCCTCTCATCCATCTTAAGGTCTCTAATTATTCCTACCTTTCCTCTGTGCCTTATTATTATTGTTATTACCATTTGGCAATTACCCAGTCCTGGCAGGGATTTTTTTGCATTGCACAGAAAAATATGAACTCTGTACAGTATTCACAGGACATGCACCCTCATAATTCATGAACATTATCTGTCCTGCAAGTAAGAGTGAACTTCTTACATGCTTTTCAAATTAGGGAAACACCATACACAATCTGATGATCAAGAATAGAGGTGTTTATTGCTATAGCCATTTTAATTGAATGATTCTGGGATGATTCTGACTTAAAAACTCAAATCTGTTGACTTTTTTTTTTCAGAAGTTTGGTACTATTTCTTAAACTCTTCTCAGAAGGGGAAGGGAAGCCACTAAAAAGATAGTGTGTTCATGTCAGTGTTTTGTAAAGGAGTATTTGGGTTTACATTCAAAATCCCTTTTCATGATGAAATTTCTTAAGTAATATTTATTTTGGAAATAGAAAAAATCTTCAATACAAACTATTTTTTTTGTTTCAGTTAAACAATGACTTTTTTGTCATGATTTTTAGATTCACCAGAAAACCAAAGAATTAATTTTTACTCAATTCCATCATTCAGGAATATTCTTAGACAATGTTATTTTAGATACTTTCAACAAATGCTGTTGTTAACTTGTGCCAAAAAGTTTTAATTTCAGTGGTCCCTAATGAAGTATAATCAGTGAATACACACAGCAAGTGCATGTTAAGCCATCTCTGAAGGAATATGGCAATACTGAAAAAGGGGCTAATGACCAGTTACACAAGGTTTATGTGTACAGATTTATGAAGAAAAAATTTAATGTTATTTTACCCCATTTCAGTAATTCTCAATTGCACAATCCCATGAAAAAAATGAACAATGCCTGCAAAGCTGGTGTAGCTTGGAGGAATAACAATATGGTGAGGACAATATGCAGGAGCAATGACCAGATTAGGAGATTGAAATCCTTAAGAGCATTACTGCCACTAAAAGACACAGTCATGACCATGGACATAGCCTGTAATGCTCCAAATGTGCATTTTAGTTACTACCTGAAGATAATGGTCTGAATGTGGGCACAGATTGTCTGCAGTTATTGACAATGTAACAATAGATACTCTGCCTGGAGACACTCATATTTTATAAAGCCCAGCAGTCAGAGAGACCACTCAATGTTCTCTAGCTACAGTGCCATCATTTTTTGCTCCCTCTTCTCTGGGAGAAACAAGTACCTGTAACCCAGGTAGGACGTACAGTAGGGACAAGACAGTTGCCACTCAGTTGAGCCCTCAGCAATTCAGGAGGCACACACACATAAGCATTTAATCTCATTTGCATTTTTGTCATCAAAATGACTGTAGGGGTGAATAGATTGCACTATAACTAATCCTAAAAGTTAAAAAAAAAAGTAGGACAAGCCCTGCAAAAATAATCGTATTAGAACTGAAGTCATGAGCTATTTTTATTTAAGGAGGATCATTTTGACAATCTGAGCTTTTACTCTGCATTTCTTTCATGCTTTCAGCTTTTTGCTTATAGCCAAGAGGGTTAAAATAATTTTTTTCCTCCTTCTGCTGTTATTATATGCTATTTTTCCAGTCCGGGACCTGGGCTTTAAGAAAAATATCATGTATTGTAGGGTCCATAACAAAATTATGAGAATTGACTTTTAAATTAAGGCTTTGTAGAAGGAATTTTATTTAAGGCTACAACATTCATATGTGTACATGCGCATAGATGTATGAGTGACTAATACATCCCTATATCTGGTGAGGATTTTATATGTGCTTGTTTTCTTGAAGCACCCAAAATTCTCTTATTCATAGCCTCAAGACTATATTTAGAGATTTTATTCCTTGGATGAAAACTTTTATCAGTCAGATTCACAATTTTTCAGGATTTTATTTTCTTAGATTTATTCTGTCATTTTTATTTTATTGATACTATATGCATCCATGAGAGGTTTCTTTCAAGTTTTCTGAGTTCATTTTAGAATCTTGAAATATAGGTTGAGTAGACATTGTTCTCTTTCATCATTTTCAATAGTATGTAATCTTTTCAGTTTCAATGGTATGTAATCTTTCAACTGTTATCTATTGTGTTCCTAATTTCTCATTTTACTGCCTTGGTAATCCAATTCCTAGTGCAGAAAAGTCTCTATCTTCCTCACATTTTAAAGTCAATGCAATAATGAGTTACTTTTCCTTATCTTTTGCGTGTAATTCATCATTTCCTATTAGCTGGACTTCTTTTTACAGTTTTTTCCTGTGGACATTTAGAAAAGCCAATCCAGCAGAAATAGCTCAAGCTGTTTCCTGAATGCAGCCTTACCGAAAAATACTACGAGCTCTCAAAAACCAAGCAGGGAAACTTTAGGGACACCTATGACCTTTCCAAGACCCACGACAAGTAGTGATTTAGTGGAAAGCGCTGATTCTTTTGACTCAGGTCCGGTTTCCTATTTTTAGGAGCCACTAAACTGAAAGCATCCTGCCTGAATACCAGACAAAGGTACTAATTACCCTGTTCACTCCCTAGGATTATCAACTGCCATACAGTTCTCTTCTAAAAGCTCTATTAAGTTAATAAAATAGACAAAAAATTTAATAGGCAAATCAGCTACCTTTCAGTGCTATTCTCTGGCCTGACACAGGTGTGTTCCTGCTCATTTTTTTTAGGATGACAACATAAAACTCACAGACTTTTTAAGTGGCATTGCAATTTCTTGAGTGCAGTTTGGTCTGATGTCTGCTAACATTGTGTTGATTGGTGCTAGAGATATGTACAATACAGAGAAAAGTCTTGTGACTTAGTAAACAAGCCATTTCTATATTTTGGAAAATAGCTGATGAAGGCCAGAAAAACATCTGGAAATTCTCTGGCCACGATACTTCTCCATATGCAAGGTTTGTAACATTTTCACAGGGTGAGATCAGCTGTGGTTTAGGAAAGAAAAAATCCTGCTCTGATTTTGAGGAATTTTTTACCCTACCATGAAGTCTTTGAAATACTTTTAAATAACCTTGGTCTTTTTTTACCCATAACAGCTTATTATCTTAGCTTTTTCTAAAACAAACAAATAAAAACTAATGAACTAAAAATAGAAAATAAAAGCCTTCACTAATAGTTTTGTGTTTAGTGGTAGGCATAGCCTCTTAGGACTTTACTAATTTCTTCACAGATTAGATACACTTGCTCCCTTTAATGAAGCTGTTTTCTTGAATACCTCTCTCTCAGATTAACTGAAGCAACAGAATCTGAAGAATATGAAATAACAACATGTCTCTATAAGCTGCTTACTTGCATCTGTGTAAAAATGCTACCACTGCACTCCAGTTGAAAATTAGATTCCTTTCAAACAAGTTACCAATGCCTAACTGGATTTTCCAACTAAAGACCTTGAAGTGCTATTACCTCCTGCATCTGATTAAATTTGTCTATAAATATTGCTTAACTCTCCTCTGCATTAAGTGACTCTTACAATAAATGTATTTTAGCTGTACTGAAATTCTAATATTTGTCTCTCTTTCTCTAACATGCCAGTTATCTTAACAGAGGCACATTTTGTAATATGAAATCTGAATTTAATATCATTAGTAATTCACTGCATGAGTCCTATCCTAAACATATTATGTGAGTATGTTTAATCGTGTCTCAGGCTTTGTTGTCACTATTTCCTCTGGTCAGTATGGCAGATACCCAGGGCTATAAGAAGCTTGAAGCAAAAAACTTCATTCAACTAGTTCATGCCTTACCTAGTTCATGCCTTACCCTGCTTGGATGCTGGTGAAACAATTACGGAAGAAAGTCTTTTTTATCATGAAAGTCTACTACGGTTTTTTTCCTTCAAGCTTCCAGCTTCAGTAAACATTCCACAAAGGTTGTAAAGGAATTGAGCTCTTGGCAACTAGTATTTCCCAATTAGTTAACATGCAGAATGAAAGAGTAATAAATAAAAGGACACAGCAGTGACTACTGTGACAATTGAGTTGCCCTCATTCATAATCCAACACCAACCAGAGTTCACACTCACAAAGTATTTCACCATTAGCATTAGAAAAAGTAAGGGCATGATTAGGGATATCTAGGGCTAAGCAAGCCTATAGAAAGACATGATTTAGTGTCATCATCATAGAATCATAGAATAGTTTGGGTTGGAAGGGACCTTAAACATCATCTAGTTACATCCTCCCTGCCATAGGCAGGGACACCTCCCACTAGATCAGGTTGTTTAGTGCCATGTCCATCCTGGCCTTATACACCCTCAGAGAGGGGCCATCCACAGCCTCTCTGAGCACTCTGTTCCGGTGGTTCCCAACCCTAACCATAAAGAATTTCCTTCTTATATGTAGCCTGAATCTACCCTCTTTTCATTTACCACCTCCCCTTACTGAATATCACAGAGGAATGAGAACTGAGGGACTTTGCTGAAGAAGGAAAGAAAAATTATCTCTGCCAAAATGTGCAAACAGCTGGATATCTAATCTCCAAGTGAGAGAATGCTACAATTAAGTTTGCTCATGCGACCTTAATTCACTCATTCTCCATATGTTTCTCTACAGTCTAAAACTGCTCAGTCAGAATCCTGTTCCATGGGGAAATTTCCCTTTAAATTTTGCTAGATGGATCTCATCTGAGTAAAATCATCTGCTCGGTTATATCGACAAGATGCTGGACTTTCTTGCTGTATTTACAGAACAATATATTATAAACACGTCATAATTCAGGGAGGGAAGGGACAATATCTACCATAAGTGTTTCTGCATGTGAGGTACATTACACAAAGGAGTTTTTTTACAAGCATTCACCAGCTGAGCCCGTCTCATTTTTCAGTTGATTGGGTTGCTATTTGGACATTAACTTTGTACAACTGCTGAGCACTCACTGTTATAACTAGAGCTGGTGGGATACGTGCTTTAGATATCAAGAAAAATCAGTGAGATTCATACCTTAAAAAATAATGTACAATGCCATGCTGACAGAGGTGTGTAACTTAATTTCTGACCCTGGATCAATGAAATTTCTGAAAGGGCCTAGTGCATGATACTGTATGAATATATATACAAATGGCTTAATAACGCTAAGTTCCTCAAAAAGTCAGGCAATGAGTCTCATACTGTGCACTATAATTAATAGACAGTCAATTTCCTTCTGAGTCTCAATTGTCTTAACTGAAAAAATTAGACTAATAGGAGCCCTTATCTCACATGAGTAGAATTAAAGTTTATTAATGGCAGTGAAACACTTTAATACCCGTGAGATTAAAAAAATAAATAAAAAGGAAGAAGAAGATGGTGACATTCAGGACTGAAGATAAAATCATCAACAATAGCAATGAGAAGGTTCGTTTTATTTTCATCATTCCTGTTTGACTTGCATTTAGGAGTAATATCAATTAGAGAGAAGATGGATGCAGAGATTCTGTGGAAAAGAAGGTGCACAATGAATTAAAGAAGACGATGGAGGTTGCAGGTAGGATGCTTTGAGAATGGGTACTGTTAATAGGCTCTGTTAACCTGGTCCTAACTTGAGGCTTATTGTTCTTTTAAGGGTTTTTCAGGTACAGATCCACTTCTGGGGAAAAGAGCCATGTAGAAGATTCTGGATTGCTACTCTCTCCCAGCAGATGCAATCTGCTTCTCCCCTTCCTCCTAATGGTCCACATCACTATATGTGTAATTATGCTTGAGTTCTTTTTTTCACAGTAGAGGCATCTGAGAAGCACAACTGAAAGCAGTCCTTTCCTTGTGAATACTTCCTCTGCTATTGCTTTTGCTGCTTTCAGAAAAAATATCCTTTTCTAGGGATTTCTTTCTTGGTATGCCATTTCTGGCATAGTCTGTTCCAGGGAGAAAGTAGCAGTTTTGTAATTGGCAACTGAAGTAACTTTTCCACCAATTTTACTATGTCTTTTAGTAGATGTATTTTCCACAAATGATACTTTTCTCCGTGTATGAGAGTTGGCACATCTTCACTGTAGGGCTGTATTTTTTTATTACTTCTGCCAATGCAAATTTCACAGTACATAGGAGCAATAAATTCTGCCTTGTAGTAGACAACTGGAATTTGAATAGATGTTTCAATTTCACCTATACCCTCATCAATATTAAGAAGTAACTGCTTGCCAGTATAAACCACACAGTTGCCACAACTGTTTTCCTACTCTAATGTAGACTAAAGATGAGTTTCTCAGACAGATTAAATGAACAAATTATAACCTCTTACAGAAAACTGCAACAGCAATGGTCCCTTTTGAGTCACTGGTCGCTTATCACTATGAAAAGATAGTTCCCGTAAATATATTGATATTTGCTTGCATAAACTGTTTAGCTTTGCCATAGTTAGCTTCATTGACTTGCATTGAGTTGCATTTGGCTACTGTTGAGACCTACTGATGTATTCAGCTGAACAGAGATGGAAGTTAAGGAGCATGAAGTGCACTTGGAGTCCTTCTCTCTATCCACCCCAGTTGTTTTATTTCTACCTTCTCTCAGTCCCCTGGATCATAATTTCTGGTAGGAGACAATGCCTTGTACAGGCACAAATAAGCACCAAATGATAACAGCTGCTGCTGTTGGAAAAATAAGTTTTATTTCCTCAGTGTCTCAATCCTGTGTTGTTCTTAGCACCAGCTTCAGTGGAACTTGGGGTGGTATATGATACTCTTCCGACCTTTCCAGGCTAGTTTACTGCTGAGAGATGCAACTGGGTTGTGACTCGACTGTTTGCTGGCAATACCTGGCACCAAAAGCTGAAGTTGTTACTTTTTATTACAGAACTCATTATCTCTGTTAGAAAATCAATAAAAATATGGAGCTATCGATAAAGAGACCAAGCAATGCAGACAGGATAAAATAATAGTAGTGCATACTAACACGTTGGCTCAGTTATTATTCTTAGATGTGTGTCTTCTTAGTGATCATTTTGCTTTATCATAGTAGGTATTGACTCAGATTTTATCCATCCTCTCATAAAGCTGTTGTGAAACTGTAAAATAAGTAAAGAGCAACTCTAATGCCATTACACATTGATTTAACTGTGTTCCCAACCTGAAAACGCTAAGTTCTGAAAAGTAGCTTTCAGATGCAATCTATGGGATTTATCTCCAACTGTGCAGTGGATACAATTAGGTGAGTACTGTTCATCTCGTCCATTGTGCCATTTAACTCCAGTAATCCTTTTTCTTCAAGAGTAACTCTCTGCATAATGGTCACGGCACTAAAAAACACAACTCTTCATTATTCACTTATTTCATATAGGCTTTTTGGCAATCAGACTTAGCTGTACATGCAGAAACTCCTAATCACTTGGCACAACCATCTTACCTGACACTGCTTCTTCTCTACTCCAGTCATCAAAGTCTGGAAATGTTAGACAGGGAAAGGAATATTCCACATAGCTCTGCAGTCATCTTTTCACCTGAATTAACACTGAGAGTAAACCTCACCTGCTAGAAGACTGAAACAGAAAAAACAGAAGTGAAAACAGAGGTAAACCCCTCCTCTGTTCAACAAAGCATTGTTTTGAGAAATACCTTCGCTTGACTTACTGAAATATAATGATAAAGTATTTTGCAGGTTTTAAGTCCTGCAATAGTGAAATATCAATAACCTCATCAATTGATAAAACCCACTTGTACACAGACTATATGTTTAAATAATGAACCACTTTACTCTTTAAAGGAAATAAAATAGGAGGAAAAAGGAGCAAAACACCAAAAAAGGCAAAATAAAAATTACATTGCATAAGCTATTTTAAAATGCAGCACAAAAGTTTCATTATCTATTAGTCCTATTTCCCATTTCTCTGGGAACTATGGCAATATACAATTGCACACATTTTTATGTTTTGCTCAATACATGGAATTGTTGCCAATACTTAAGATTTTGTTAGGCCCATAACACTTCTAGTCTATTGTACCAACTTTGCCTTTTTCCAGGAATAATAATCTCTAAAACTCAGAAGCAAATTAAAAATGTTCACCCTGCATGCATTCATATATTTAAACATAGTTATTTCCTGTATTTTAAAGAAATAATTTCTCATAATTGTTCACTGCAATTGCAAGAATTTAGAATTGGTTAAACCTGTAAATGCAAAGTCTTCATGAACTTGTTAAAAATCTTGTCAGATGTACACATTCAAAATAAGTGTTTTGTTGAGTGTTCAACTAAAAGAGTTTTCTTCATTGCAGTGTTATCCTGGATCATAATGAGTAGTTGACTTAGGGCCTGAGTTCTCGCATGCAGAGAAGTCTTGCATTTCAGATACAACATTCACATCAACAGTAGGCATTTGTCACAGATGGCTAGGAAATTTCCATGGCATATCCATAGTAGGCAGATCTTACTTATGGCTTCTTTACCTTGATGATTTGTGCTTATTTCCAAATACATGACCCGAGAATTGATAAGTATGTGCAGTCTTATATTTTAAGCGAAGAAGGGTATGCTAGAAAAATTGTTGGTTTGGAGGTATATCTTACTTATTCCTGAAGTACTCTAATGAGAGAAGCTGATGGCACAGGTGAAAGAAGTCTCATATGCATGAGATTAAATTACAATATTTTGGTCCACAACTTTATATAAGTATATGTTTGTACTATGTAAGATAGATTACTTCAAATTCTTAGGGATTCCTTAGAAAATAACTAAACAACTTTTTTATTCTTCATTTATCAGTTAAGTTATATTAGAGATTTATTGAGCTGGGTACCCTGTGAGACTTCCAGAGTACAATGTTAGATGAGCTTAGTGGGTTAAATGGAATACTATCAATAAGTGCTGGAGCAGGAACTGGCCTTTGTTATTTGTAAGATCTCCTGGCAACATAAAAGAGATCCATCAACCAGACTCTTTAATTGCTATCTTAATAATTATGTGAAGTAATAAGAATCAGCTCTAAAACTTTGCAAACTTATAGCAAGTCACCTATTCAAAACACAGAGATGGGCAGTCAGCTGCTGTGAGATGTATCTGGCTGCCATGTGTTCATTCAAAGCAACTGTCTATGAGATAACAAGTCGAGTATGAGGCAGAATATTCCCCCACTTTATCACCTACTGTGATTGTGTTTTCTGCTGTGGACAAGGAAAGATGAAGGGCCTGGCAGGGTTTTATTCCACTACACTCAGTATAAGTATATACAAAATCTATCTGAGTTAGTCATAGTCTCATGAGTCTCTCTTTCACTGAGCTGACCCTTCAAACTCTGGCATGCATGAGATCAATCACTTTGATTTTGGAGCACTTTTCTCCACCCATCTGTCCTCCCTGGAGAGACAGTACAGAATAATTGGAGAGGATTTATGCAAAAAAGCCAAACAGATGTTGGAGAAAGATTTCCTCCCACTCAGTCATCTTCAGACTGGAACTTATCTTGTCCTTATCATAGATGGCCCTTTCCATTTGTCAAGAAAGTTAATTTGCTACTTAAATATGTACCATTTAGCTCATAGTGGAAACTTTTCCCCAACCTTTGAGTAGGAGGCTTGAAAAAAGTCTTGGCGCATGTGTAAGAAATTTGAAATCATTATAAACAAAGTACAACTAAATTTTAGTTTTACCAATAGACTACATCTAAGTTACAGGCTTTAATGACTGTGTTGATATGATAGTGCTGCTATCCTTGAAGGTATATTTGTATTTCAGGTTTCTCCATTTTTATGTAGATTGTGTTCCCATTGTGTATGGGTTTTGAAATAGTAATTAAAAGCCATATTTATCATCAATACCAAGTAAGAGTAGATGTGTAATGGCTGGTTACATCAATAAGAAAACTTGGCCCTGTTGATTTACATGCAAATGAATTTCTTCAAAGTGCAATGAAATTCAGCACATCCAGTTTCTCACCTTTTACATGAAAGACAGGAGAGGAAAGGGGGAAAGAGGGAGACTAGGAAAGCACTAGCAAAAAATATTTGTCATACTTGTTTGCCCCTTAGCTCCAAAACATCAGTAAATAGAATAGAGTAGTAGAGACCACTTTGGACCAACTGACAGGGAGAAGTGAAAGATCAGGCTGGACAAGGCTCTGAGCAACCTGAACTAGTACAAGATGTCCCTGCTTACTGCAGGGGAATTGGACTACATGACCATTGAAAGTTCCTTCCAGCTCTATGATTCTATGACACTAAGACCTTCCAGGGAAGGGGCAGAAAAAATCCTTGGAGGGAAGCTAAAGATATAAGTTTCCATGAAGGTTTAAAGGTTTGCATCCAGGTTTAATATGTTCATAAAGCAGCAGCTGCTTAGAAAAAATGTCCAGCTTCCTGGATCTGCTTGAGAAAAGTAGCAGCCTGGAGGGAGGCAGCATCCGAGAGCCATGTTTTTGTGCTGAGCAGGAACAAAGCAGTGCAGCAGCAAGGTACAAGCCAACAAGTATCCAGAGGTTATGGATGGACCCACTAGATTACAGTTTTGCTGCTGAGAAGTCAGAGTCCTGCATTACTTTGTGATGTGACGCTGGCCCACTGGGATCTGTGCATTGTCAGTGACCTAATTTGATATTCACTCTCTAACATTTGCCTGATACTACTTAACTATCAGGACTTTCTGGTATCAAACAGTGTCTATCAGTTTAAAATGTTGGGATGGAGATTATAATCATGAATTCCTCTCACTTTCATGTCCATAACATTTTCTGTTGCCAAAAAATACATGAATAATTGTATTTAGGCAGTTTCATAGCTCTATTCTGAGCAGAAAAGGTCATTTGCAGTGAAAAACCTCATTTCCTCTATAAAACTAGTTTTACTACCAAAAATTGAACAATAGCCATCCAGTCTTTGCTGTGGGTAGAAATGCACTTTAAAAAATTACATTCATTTTAAATATCTTACTTTCATATATCATGGAAATACAAAGTATTCTGCCATCTTTACCACCATTTTTTAATAAATATATCTAAAAATTAATTAAACTTTCATTATAGGATAGATAAAAAGATAAGCGGTTGAAACAGAGCAGGTCACTATTTGGTTGCTTTCTCATTTAGTTTGATATTCTGCTGCAAAATGTAAATCTCCACTGGAAATACAGTAAAGCTTGGAGATTTTCAGAGCTAAGAATTTAGTTTCACTCCTTTTAAGTTGAGAAACAAAAGTATAAAGGAGACATAATTTCATTCTTTGTGTAGATCAAACCTGAATGAAATTTACCACAGTATTAACCTACTTCATTTTGGGTGACTCAGAAACATATTCCCCAAAAATTATCTTCCTAGCTGAGAGAATCATGAGCAACTTCAGACTAAAGGGAAGCACACGGGACCTGTGTAGCTTTTTTTTTCATAATTCAGCACATGAAACACCTGTGTTAAACTAATACAAAAAACTAGCCAAAGAGGACATCTCTTCCTTCATGAAATAATCTACAGGAAGGGCTGAGTTTTGGTGGTACACGTGGCCTTTAATGGAGAAAAATAAGTCAGATAGCTTCATAAATATTAGTTTCTGCTTATAAGCCTATGTAATGTTGCATGATGCCATGCAAAGGAGATAGGGATCTTAGGGTACTGTGGTGCTCACAGCAAGGGTTGCTAGACCAGAAGTGCTGCGCTCCTTTCTGCACCCGAGATAGCTAATACAGAGTAGACTCAGATTTGAACACACCACAACAATTCCTGCATGTAGATGGTCTATTAGTTCCTAAATATCCCCATGTCTTCAAAAAATTACAGACATAGGCTTGCAAATAGCACAGGTAAGATCAGAACTCAATGTAAGTACATCCTTATAAGTTTTGCACGTAAGTTCATCTGTTACTTCCTCCAGTTTTGCTGAAATATCAAGACACAAACAAAACCATAAAGAGCTGCCTTTTTTCCTTAGATAACATAAGTTTAATTTACTCTCTTTTTTTTTCTTTTTCATATTATTTGGTGCTTGTTCATGATCTACTACTTTTACTATCAGTTTTCATACTATTGATTAGTGACATATTTAAAGTTAGATTAAATCATTAACATGAGTAAATTTTGTTTCCAGATTCCACATAGCTCAAAGACTCAAAAGACTCAAAGAATAAAAAACATACAAATTTAAAGATATCTGCACCATTACATTCTTTACCTAGTTTGAAACCAGCATATTGGAACACATTTCTATGATTCATTTTATTCTATTTTGCAATGTAAGTGACATTCATGACTTTATCTCCTTAACAGAGTGATTAAAAAAATCAAATTGATGCAACCAGATGTCAGTGCACTGGAATTTGGGAGGACATAGATCAGCTATGTGGGGAGAGACTGGGGGAAATATATAAAAAAATTTTATAATTCTAGCATCAAAAATGGATACTGATGCAGCTTCAGCTGTGGTGCGTAGGTTCAGCAGCAGCATGGAGTTCAATATGTGTTGCATAAATCCAGAACGGAGACCAAATACTCTGATGGGTTACAATATGCCAAGATATATATTTCTACATGCTGCTAGCACCCAAGATCAGTGTCTCATAGTGCCAGGCTAGGAATGAAGTAGCTGTCCATATCTGGGACCAGCACCAGCAGGACCACTGCTTCAAGCAAGCATTTCTTCAGACAACACCTGAACATCAGCTGCGGGCCAGATCTGGTGCTGCAAAGAGATTTAAATAATACACCGATATTCATATGTATGTCATTAATGATTTTTTTTATTCCTGTCTGAATTTTCGTCTTCTGTCTCCTGACAAAAGAGTAGGTTTTCTTTTCTCTTATAACTAATAAAGTGGACATGGCTTTCTCACATTGTCAATGATGATGTTGCCTCTCTGTGACAGAAGACATGGTCACTGCTGGTCCTCTCTCTGAGGCAGGCTATCAAGACAAGTATGGATGGGCAATTAGTTTCAACTTTTTAATCCTTCAGTGCACTCATCAAAATCATGCAGGTATCACACAGTGAAAACAACTGTCAGTAAAAGTGAACATTTCCACCAAAGAGGTAGGACAGTAGGTCAGTTAAGTATCATTTTTTAAGCATTTGCTTGCATGCTACCCCTCCAAAACATTTATACTACTTTAGATTGGCCCCATATGTTAGGATGATAGGTCTGCTATAAAGCATCAATCTTGCCAGAAAATCTTGATTACTTTCTTTGCCAGAGTTAGGAAATTAGTAGGGAAGGCAAGGACTGTGGCTTTTTAGACTGAAAAGAAGCATTTAATCAGTATGTAAAGATATCTTATTTTCAGAATTATTTTAATTGGTTTAGATAAGAACACAATCATATGGGTCAAAATATTGCTGAAGGGCTATAAACCAAGGAGTTCATATGAGAAACCACTGTGCTGAATGCAAAGTAGAGGGTGAAGGGTTTTTCCTCTTAGTACAAGATCCAACTCCAGAGCAGGTATTTAATTTCTAGGAAAGAGCTCATTAATGGACTTCAGGAAAGGTACTAAATTAAGGGTTGCGACACCATAAAGGAGCAAGAAGGAACTCACCAGGCCAAGATTCTAACTCACAGAACTTTGTAACAAGGTGCCTCCAGCTCTTATCAGCTCCAATTTAAACATATCTTTAATGAAGTTCATTTGCTAAGGCTCTTTTCCATCTCTCAGTCTTCTGAGTCTCTTGAACTTTATGTGCTGCACATTAGAGGGGAGCAAAAGGCCACTCTTACAGAAAATGGAGGAGTTGAGGTGGGAACCATTGCCAAGTGATTTTCCCTCCTCTTCAAATCTGGTAGTTCCTGTACAACAGTAAACTGTGACAGGCGTGGAGAAAGGCAGCCAGCTGGAGGGGAGCAAAACTGGCAAGCAGGGTGGCATTTACTCATGCAGAAAATGTATTGGAACTTAATGTTGTTTTTCAGAGACTGGAAAATGATGCTGCAGGAGGAGCATGGCTAAAGAGTAACTTTAAATGTACAGTGAGGCACAGGTTGTCAGAGTTGCCTTTTTTTAAGTGTGAGCCCATTGCAGTGGAAACAGCCTCTTTTGTGGGGCCAAAACACAGCCACAGCTTAAAAGCAAAATCTACTGGGTATCAAGTTTAATGTCCTCTCTAGTGAGAACACCCATAAACCAGCTGGCAACCTCAACGGTTTCATGTGAGATGAGCGCCCAGCATTTTATTTGTCATTTTTTGATTATATGCTTGTGCCAAGCCTGATGACCATATTACTTCTTGAAATTTTCTGTGTGTTTGCTAAAAGACCAATATCCACTAGAAACTAAAAACATTTTAAGGTAAGCCAAATGTTTTCCTGGGTGCCACATGCCTGGAACACCAGATGAGGTAATGGATGTCAGCCTAAATCATTAAGCACACCAGCTTTGTATTATGTCCTAGCATCACAATGTAGCTTAAGTAGTTCAGAAGCTTGTTAGTGATGTAGTGGATATTAGTGTAATCAAATTTAACATTCAGCTTTAGGTGACAACATTACTTAGGGCTTAGTCTTTTTAATTTTCAGGTTTCTGTGACAATTTGAATGCTTTGAGCTGCTTATTACTCAGTAACTAAGAAACACTCTTGTTTTTCACATCCTTCCCAGAGTCTACACCTCTTACTAAAATGTTATTATCTGATTGTGAATTGATTTTTTTCCCTGCAAAAAGACAACTGACCATTCCCATATTGTAAGTATCATCACAGCCTATGATGATCCTCCTGTGATAATGCAGGATTCTCTAGTGTTAAGTTCAAATGTCTGCATGTTACTGTTTAGATAAACCCATTTCAGAGCAGCTCAACAAACTCTAGTCCTGAATGCAAGACAATATTTTTCTTCCTTCATATGCCAAGGGTATGTTAGTATTCAATAGCTTTTCATGACTGAAAAGTGTATGAGCTGTTTTGCTGCCTCTCTGTAGCAACAAACACATGGGACATCTTGGAATATCTTACATAAAACCTTTAATCATTTATGTGTAAGTCCAGGGCTAGCAACAATCTAGCCCACGAGATTATAGTGGCAGCCATGGAGCTCCTAGTATGTCGTCTGACTCACAAATGGATATTGTTTAAATAAAACAGAAAACAGCCTACAGTCAATTTTTGTGAATTTGGGTCCAGGTTGGGGGCAAGAGAACTTATCTTGTCTGTGAAGGAGTAGTAGAACTAACAATACCTGATGACTTTTTGTCTCAATATATCTCTGCTGTGATTCTCTGATGCCTCTTGAAGGGTGAGGTCATACTTATGCCTTTTCCTTTTTCTTCAATAGGGTTATAATTGCACACAAGTAGCATTTATTGCCTCTATTCAGCCACTTGTAGGAACTTAACATCTTCTCCTCTGTCAGATTTGATCAGAATTGGATGGAAGATTCTAAAGATATGTAGGAGAGTAGCAATAGACTCTCATATGCTTGCATACACAGAGTAATCACATAAAAGTAATTTCCTTATTAAACCAGAACAAAACCAGTCATTGCTATAAAAAACTTCATGTAAGAGATATCTCATACTTCTGCTTCAAATCTAGGACTCGCAGAAACATTTTCCAATATATTTGGGTACCTTCATAACCCTAATTGATTTATGTATTTAGAGTTCTATTCTAAAAGAATCTAGCATTACAAACATTGCAATACCTAAAGCACTTAAAATTTGAGAAGATATTTTTGCTGATATTGTATGTTTTCTGAGATGTAAAACCAAGAACGAGAAAAAGTATTTACAATGTCCCTTATAATTATGACTGTAGTTGTACTGCTTTATTTTAAGTGTTTTAATTGAAACTACCATTACCTATTAACTGCCTACCCTGGTTAAGGTGCGACCATTTTTACTCATCATATCAAATATGAAAATCACCCAGTGTTCCTGTCTGAAACAGTTTATTGTAGGCAGTACACCATGAAATTTAGCCATACTTGTTTGCATGTGTTAGAAGGGTTAAATGATGGCTAAAACAGGCAACTGTTGCTGAATCTACCTTTGTAGGTGGGGGGGTTAATTCTTTCCAAGTGATGGCAATGCTCATGATTTCCCTCTGACCCTCTTTTTTTCAGTGTGGTTTTTTGGTGGTTTCAGATATTAATCTAAAAGGCACAGAGAAGAATTTTAGCTCTTGTTTGAAATTACACAAATTTCTGTTTCACACACCTACCAAAAATGCTTGAAGCTAGTATGTTTGCCTTTGCTTTTGATCATCGACTTGTTAAAAACAGGCCAAAAAGAAAAGAACAGATCCCTTGATTTTTCAGCTGAGGACCTGTTCTTCATTACTTTCTTAATGTCTTTTGTCTGGCAGTACTTCAGTTACCAGGAGCAGATGCTAGTGTCATAAGGTCTGCTTAAAGTCTGGAGCAGACATCATTCCTGCTGTCCTTCAGTTATGAGGAGATGCATCCTCTGCTTCTCAAAATGTCAAAGCAGTTTTGGTAGGTGGTAAGTCAACTTCTGGATGTAGGGAAAAAACAGTCTTTCTGTGTTCCCACGTTAGCTCCAAAATTACAACACTGTGCAGGTGCAATTTGGTGCAATGTATATGAAGTGCTTTCATCTGACTCAAGGCAGGTTGGTACATACCATAGGCGGGTTGGTGTATATATATATATATATATATATATGAAATGAGGGCTCTGAAGTCAATGAGGCTGTGCCGGTTTTATTTTGGTTTAAAGGAAATGAAGCGTAGCCCGAAGGCAGTTGGCTCTAGGATAGCACCTGGAGGCTTGAAGCGGAATCACATCCCTGTAGCGCTAGGCATTGTTCAAGCGCACGATAAAGCGCAGTTATTTCTCCTGTCACATACATTTGGAAGTCTAAACTCAAGTATTTTATTCAATTCTAACTTCCTACTAAGTAAAACAGCAAAATGAATGATAAAGTAACAACAAAATATATATATATATACACTTAAATGGATTTAAGTGAAGATAAATTTTCTGACCCAGTAAAATCTTCCCTATCTAGAAGTTCAAATGCTATCACATTCTACAGAAGGCTTGCATATGCTGAAACCAAATTGTTGGAAAAGACATTGCTCTTACTATAAAATAAAGTTGGCCCTTTGCAACACTTCTACAAAGAAGCAATAATGTCCAATTTATGAGAAGTAATGTAAATTATACCTGCAACCCATTAAGTTCCCTTTTGTTAAGAAGTCCTGAAGTGCTGATATAGTTCTGGTATCAGCAAATCTGCCATTTTATTGCAGTTATTCATTGCCCACAGCAATTCAAAAGAAAATTAATTAGCATCACCCCACTATAAATCTCAACAGTATTAACTAAAATGCCAGTTCTGTAATCACTTTTCATTAAAGCCAAAAATACTAATTAAAATTGATTTTTTCCTGTGCTTTGGTAAACTGCTGCCAGTGTAAGGATCTCAGCAGTAATGCTGGATGAAGGGAGACCTTTACTTAAGTAGATTTTATATATTGTCTTATTCCCTTTATAAAGATAACAATGTGTGAAAGGATAAGGGCTTTGAGAGTAGAACCTGACATGTTCTGTGAAGAAGAGAAAAAATGTGAAATCAGTAGGGAACGTAACCTTATTAAAACTTTAATATCCTATATTTTCAGTCTGGACTATGTCTGCCATTTAGGCAAGTGGCTATTAATATGCCTCAATCAATAAGCTATGGAAGACTCTTCTGATTAATAGTTATAGCCATTTAGTAATACTGGATAGAAATATGCCAAAAACTTTTGCTTCAGTGTAGTCGCCTTCTAAGTTTTTTATGTATGCTTGGAAAATAACATCCTGAAAATGCCCACTGTCTGATGGTGAATGTGTTAAAATGCAGTTGGGTTACAAAAACTAGGAAATTAAGTTATGTATGCATAGTCATGATTTTGCCATATGAAAGAGGAGCACAGTTTTCTGGCACATCTGTTTCTGCAGTGAACAGAACTCCTTGTCCATTCTTCTGCCTCTCTGGATTTGATTTTTATAATTTTTTCTTCCAGTTCACTACTCCTCTAATTCTTTCCCTCACCTAATTCTGTGTTTCAAAGCTATCTGGCCTCCTTTTATAATCCTTGACGTTCATTTTGCAGTTTCCCTTCCCAGCTCATGGCCCAAATCCTAATCTCAGGCACATTCTACTCAACTAGTTCACCCTAGTCTAACTATGTCTAAGCACATTCTTGTTCATCTCACTGATACTTCTCCCAGTCTCACTTGGGACTTCTCTTGCCATGTCCCTCTTGGATCCTCCTCCTATATCCAAGGTCCCAGCACAGCTAGACCTTTCACTCTTTCTCACACATCCCTGCTTAAAACTCTCTGACCAAAAAGTTCATGGTGAGACACTTTCTTCAGAAGTTTTCATCTCTAGCAGTCCTGATGTAACACTTGTCATCTCCCCTGGGATGTACTGAACTGTTCACAAATCCATCCCCTACTGTTACAGAAGTAAAATTTTGGTCTCTTTAAGTGTTTTGTTTGGAGCCGGTTACCGTGGACACATTACAAACATTATTCTTCAGAAAAAAACTGAAGGGATGTTGCCTGAAAATAACTTCAGTTTGTGAGAAATGAAAACATGTAAAAGGTATTGTCATTGTAACAGATGTCAGAACAAAGGTATGAAAGATTACTATTAGAAAGATTAATTATAGTGAATGTTACAACAGCTCTACATGGTTCTTATTTGCATAACTTTATCTAATAAAGTTCTAGATCTGTTTTTTTCTGTTGTGGTTTCAGAAACTCAGATATACTAAATGAATAATCATAGCATAAATAAAATGTAAAAAGTGTCATTGTCAAGGATTGAATTAAAAATACGACTAACTTAAAACAACTTTAACTTTTTTTCTGAAATGGATTATGATAAATTAAATGCTTAGAATAATACTAAGAAAATCTGCAGTGCATTAGAAAAGCAAGAAAGATTGTTTCAGTTCCAATTCAGTGCATTTTCTAAATTTCTAATACTTGTAATGGAAAAAAAAAAAAAAAAAGAAGACATGTTTTCTTATAACCGTGCCATAAATTTGGGCTATAATCTCATCAGGCATCTCCTCCATTTGCCATCAATTAGTTTGATGAAAACAGGCTAAAGCTGTGCAGTGATCAGCAACAGAGATTAAATACACTTCAGTCTTGATTACACATCATGTCTTATCCATCCTACTGGCTATGGGGCACCCCTGCCTTTTTGTATAGCTTTCATAAAACTTTAATGCTTCTCATTTCAATTTTTAAACTTTTGTTGTGCTGTGCTGTTTCCCATGAAATATTTCCTTTCAGTACATATAGAGAGAACTCGCCAGAATAATGAGAACTGACTGATGAAAAATGCTTTTGAATGACTAACTCTTTCTCAAGCATGTTATGAGAAACTGTGAATAGCAAGGTGATTATTCTATCATTTTAGTTCCATTTCTGATGTTGAGTTATGGAAGTTAGGTGGTGAATTCCGTCACTCTTTACAGATTATTCTGGAACCTGAGTCTTCTGAATAATTAATATGTTATAAGGAATTACAAGAAGAATATTGTAAAGAAATTAGATTTTGCTTGTAAATTAATCAAAAAATTAGAAGTATGGAGAAAATAAATTTAAAATTCTTTCCAAAAAGTTAGAAGTTTAAAATTCTAATTATTTAAGAACATGGTAATCATATCAAAGCACAGATTTCCATATATTATATTCTTGTTGCTTTCAGAATATTTTACTGAAATGCATAATAGTTCTCCACACCCCCCTGAAGTCAACTTTGCATTATCATTTAAGCATTTTCATAGCATTAACAG
This sequence comes from Turnix velox, assembly GCA_013400935.1. Taxonomy (NCBI): domain Eukaryota; kingdom Metazoa; phylum Chordata; class Aves; order Charadriiformes; family Turnicidae; genus Turnix; species Turnix velox. The sequence goes on from VZTY01022897.1 coordinate 162,336, forward strand.
GGCAACTTCTTAGATTGCCCTTATGGCTTTCTATAGATAAGACAAAAAAGAAATAATTCAGCATTGCAGAAAGCCTCAATTCCTATTCTCAGCCAAATGGAAATTTTTTGTATTGGAAATTTTGAAGTGAATATAAGAATTATTTGAAACCTATTTTCCATAGTTCAAATTGTCAATTAGCAGGACAGAGTAAAGAGCTCACAATAGACTGGCCATCACCGACAGTGATGGCACATCCAAGCTAAATATCCTTGGACACTAAAAAATGTATATTTGAAACCAATTCAGGCTCTTTTCCATTTATTATATGAGGCTTCAACTATGATTCAGCAATTGTCAAATAAAGCTTTTTGATCTTGTGCATCACATGCCTGTTTTAAATGAGATTTTTTTAAATAGTTGCTTCTATCACAAAATAACAACCCAGTCTTCTCTGTACATTTTTTAACAAAGCAGAAAAAGCTTGTAGGCTGCAATTATACAACTAAATATTAAAAACACCACAATTCAAATGTATGATTCTTCACCTTTCAAATTAAAAAATACTATATTGCTTTTTCAAGCTATGGTTGCTTCTATTTATGGGTTTTCAATTGTCTCTGCACTTTAACACATCCTTAATACAGTAATGATCTGTATAGTAATGATCTTTTACAGTAATACAGTAATGATCTTTTATTCTGTATGGGTTCATGGATTGCAATAGTCACTTAGAGCTAGAAAAAACCCTCCTGAATTAGTTCAACCATTTCACAAAACAATACAGACCCTCTGCCAAGACCTTAAGTATCTGCGGTTAACTCCTCATCAGATTTGAAGGCATCCATTATTTTGCACAAAAAAATGCTTTCATAAATGAAATGGTCCAAATTCACCTCAGATGTCAGTTCATAGGCTTCATCAAGGATACATTTGGCTCATGTGCCAATAAATTAATAGCTTTTCTAGTTCAGCCAACAATTTTTGCTCTTTTTCAAATACTTCGCTGTTATGTTGACTTTGCTGAAACCAAAATTCTTTCTCTATTCTTGCTAGCACTTTTGTTTAAAAGGAAGTAATGAGACACCATGACAGGAGTGAATGTCTATCTAAATGCTTGATTAAACATTCACTGAAAAGTTGAAAACTAGTGAACTGACAAATCCACAACATTCTTCTTTATGTCTGAATGTATTTTCATTAAGGCTTTCAATGACAGAATTGTTTCTTGTCACATCTTTGTCAGTCTCTTGTGTTCTCTAATGGAAGCAAGCTGCATAAAGCAAAAGTCAAGGAAGGAGCTGCTGAAGATGATGAGTGTGAACCTGAATCCAAAAGAACTTACTGAAACAAGGTAGCCAAGTTAGAAATGCCTAGTGAACTGGTAGGCTAAACATTTCTAAGTCTCTAAGCAGGGGTCATTATAATCAGGAACTGAGTCTAGCAGATTTATAAATGTGTAAACAAGATTTTTTTCACCTTTTACAAATACAAGCAAAACCAAACAGTAAAGAATACCATCAGGAAGAATCTATTTACCAGCCTGCAAAATAAATGGACATGTTGCAAAAGTTTTACCTTTACCCTCCCTAATCCTCCCAAAGATTTATCAGTTGAGGCCTCATATGGAAAGAATTGGCAAGAGTTCCGTGACACTTCATTCCTGAGTGTCTACCAAACACCAAAGGGCACCACCCAAGACCTTCCATGAAGCCTCTGATAGACTTCATGAGGATGCATCAAGGACATTTACGTATATTAATGGAAGACTTTCATTGCTCTAGATCACATACAAAAAAAAAAAAAAAAGGAAAAGTGCAGATGAACTCTTTCAGATTTGGACTGAAATTATATAACCTTTAAAGACTAAAGAAAGCATAATTCATAGATAGTGTTATGCAGTCCTTTGTGAAAATGCAGGGGCCCTCAGCAAAAGACATTTCAACATTGTTTAAGCCCCTTCTGAGTCCTTCTCTTGACACAGCCAGCATTTTCTCAATTATGAATAGACTTCAGCTCATCCACAAACAGCTCTTATATGATTCAGCTAGTAAGAAACTAGTATGTACTTAGTTTCCCTTCACTTCTTCGTGAATGTTACATTCTCAATAGGTTTTCATCCATTTTGTGCTGCAGATAGGGGTCCTGCCATTCCTCTCAGGTGAAATGGCATTATCTAATGGCCATCAGAAAGAAATGTTTCAAGAAATGAAGTATGATAAGAGGAAATGTCTGCCTTCTGTCCACTGACAGCATAGGTCATCTATCACTGCCAGTAAAGCATTTTTGGTTTTGAGTCCTGGCCCAAATCCAGACTGTGCCAGGTCTGTGAGATTAGTGTTGATTAGATCACATTATAGTTGGCCTTCAGTTATTTTTCCTTCTTGCTCATCCTTAGTAATCACGAAATAACCATAACATGTTTTCAAAAGGTTCACTGTGGAACATCTGTATTCGTGTACTGCTACTTAATGCTTCTGAGATGAGCTTCAGTCAAGGTGTCTGCTATAAATATTAAGATCAGAAGTTTACATTAAAAAAGAAAAAGATAAAATCAAAAACTCATCTAGTCACATGACTTCAGAAGCTCTTTTATAAGAAGAAAACTAACTGTAATGGACTTGGGAAAAATACTTCAAAATCATTCTCACTCTATGCATTTGATGTCGCATCAGCCTGAAATTCTGCTTTCAGAATTGCTTGCAAACAGAAGCCCTGATATATTTGAAAAAAACTTACTGTATCATTTCTGCTTATCTTGTAAGGGGAAAAAAGTACAAAAATTAATTTATTGCTATCAGATAACCAAATCAAATAAGCTGGAGGAATCCACAAAATAATGGATATCTTGCTTCCTCTCATGGAAGTACATCCTTTCATAAATGTACTTGCACATTAATCAACTCCATCATTTCTGACTTTTACATGATGTTTATGACCCAAATCTTAACATTAGACTGGAAATAAAATACAAAAATCTCTAAATGATACTTAAATGATAGATGGTGACTATCTGAATAAACAGATAAGTCTTCTGAAACTAAAGCTCTTCAGTTGAAACATTCAGGGGGACAAGGGGGAACACAGAAAGTTCCGTCTCAACATGAGGAAAAATTTGCTTACTTTGAGAATAATAGAGCACTAGAATAAGCTGCCCAGAGACTCTGGCTTCTGCTTCTCTAGAGATGATCAAAAGCTGCCTAGATATGTTCATGACCTGCCTGCTCTCTGAGAGCCTGCTGTCAGGAGGGTTGGACTATATCATCTCTATAGGTCCCTTCCAGCCCCTGCAAATCTGTGATTTGCATAAATTGTGTCTGTGTCTACCTGGGTGGTTTTTTTCTCAATACTTACCACTGCCATTTTCTGAAATTACTTCTTATTTGGTCAACAAAAATTGCAACAATTGCCCAGGCGCAATAAATGCATCAATAGGCACCATTTCACCTCATTTAATCTAGAATTAGACAAACAACAGTTAGAATGGCAATGACTTTTAAGAGATGGAAAATACGATGACTTCTATTATTTTTAGTTAGGTTGAGGAGTTTAAGAGAAAATACACTGTAGACAAAACCACAGTGTGCAAGTGACTGTACATAGCCTGGATTTATGCATCCAGACAGTGAAGTATGGAAGTTATAGGCATCTGTCAGAGACTATATCACAGCACTCAGGCAACAAGATTTTCCTCTGCCACCTACTGTGATGAGCGCAAACAGCTCAGTGTCGCAAAGAAACGGAAACAGCTAAGGGTGTGAACCTGTGGCCTGTGGCAGTCAGTTGGTCAGGCCATGGATGTTTCATGGTGTCACATTTCTTTCAAATAATGGCATAGAAAATCCTTTCAACCAACCATCAGTTGACAAGACAAAGCATGAAGACGCTGTAAATAGATCATAATGGTAAGAATTTGGTAAGTGTGATGTGGAAACGTGTTGTAGAGAACATTTTTCTTCATGAATGTTAGCTTAAAAATATACACAAGAGGATTTAACACTGAAAATGCAAGCATTGAGACAGCATTTATTTTGTGTTTTGAATGATTTTATGATTTGAATTATATGCAGTTTGGTTAGCAAGATACAACAGGCATGAAGAAAATTGATGCTAATGGGAATACTACTCAGTAGGGAACTGTCTGGATGCTTCCCTTTTCTCTTCAGCTGCAGCAGTAGGCTGCAATGCAGCCAGGTCACTGAAGACCATAGAGAGGACAAGGCTTGAGGAGTGGAGAGTCAGTAACTCATAAATTCCTCTCACTGGGTATTAGCAAGTGATCTGAGTGTAGCTGGTCTGCCAACAAGAGGACAAATCTACATGCGTATCTGCTTGAGTTTGCCTCACAATTACAGGGGGTTATTCCAGAAGCACTGGAGTAATTTTTTCTTTACAGTTTAGCAACTCCAGATACACTTGTGTTTCAATTGTAAGATTAAACTGTTAAGGTCATAACATACTGGAATTTCAAAGATGCTTTTTCTAGGTTGGACTATAGGATGATGCATCTCAGATTACGTTTGCTGGCAAAACAAAGGGAGCTGTAAACTGATGTCAGCTGCTGAGAAGATTTACTCGCCAGAATAATGACTCCTGTTGTTTCAACCAGCATAGAGGTGAGGAAATCCATCCATATAAAAATTGATACCATGAAATCCAGAGGCTGGAGTGAAAAAGGATGATTGCACCACACAGTGAAGAAAGAGGAGAGAACATGTGTCTGCAGCTGTTCAAGCTGATCTGATAGCACTGTTAAAACTACTAATAATGAATGATTTTTTAGGTTTCATAAACAAAAATTAAAATTAAATGAAAATTCAGAGATAAAATATACCAAATCAAACAGTCAGGGGAGTTTTTCTTCTTAAAAGATACCTTCTCCAAAACTCAAATATTATTTCAAAGATTGTCAACTGGCAGTTTTCCCCAAATGCCACAAGTAAACATCTGACATCTTTCACATAAATTCAGGAACAGGCCATTCTGTAGCTGTGAGGAAACAAAGGTTTTATCCTGTTCCGGTAACAAAATCATCACCTTCTGTATCACGTTTGCCATACAAATCAAATCTCTCACAAATCATGCTTGACATAATGCACCACAGCAAAAAGCAGCAGATCTGTTCAGATTCATAGGTATAGTGAATCTTGGTTTGCTGCATAAAAAAACATTTGCTCAAAATCTTCTGAGCTTCTGTGTAGCCTGAGTTTGGGTGTTCTGTGGAAGGGCAGGGAGATTTTTTTTTTTAATTATATTTTAAGGAAGTGTACCTAAACTTGCAGCATGATAAATTCATTGTAAAGATCTGGGGCAGAAATCAGGTATCTGAAAGTCAATGAACACTACATAAGCATACTGATTGCTCATTTTCACTATTCTCTCTTTTACCTTGTCTCTATCACATCTCTCTTTACATCCATTGTGATCAATGAGCAAATCAGCCTCAAGAGAATCTTGGCGCCTGAGGAGGAAACAGTGGGTCAAGTATGTGGTTTCAACTTTGAGGCCATGTTTCCTAACTCCAGTGAACAGTAACAAATCATACCCTTAACCTAATTTCAGCACATTTTGTGTACAGGAAAACAGCTTTACATTCTGCTTGGAAGCAAGATGTGGAACGGTAGAATAAGAGCACTTTGGAGGATTGTGAATGGTGAATAACTGGGGCTAGAAGATGCAGAGAGAGATTTTCCTTTTCATTTCAGTGATCAGAAAGTTTTCATAGCAATAATACTGTGTGTTAACAGCATTCTATAGATGAATCATTCTGTTTCTGAGGCTGCATTTATTTACCATAGAATCATAGGGTTGGAAGGGACCTTCAAAGGCCATCTAGTCCAATGCCCCTGCAGTAAGAAGGAACATCCTACACTAGATCAGGTTGCTTAGAGCCTCATCAAGGCTGGCCTTAAACATCTCAAGAGATGGGGCCTCAGCCATCCTCTCTGGGCAACGTGTTCCAGTGCCTCACCACCCTCATGGTGAAAAACTTTCCTGACGTCTGCCTTAAATCTATTCTGCTCTAGTTTAAAACCATTGCCCCTCTTCCTATCACTACATGCCCTGGTAAACAGACCCTCCTCATCTTTCCTGTAGGCCCCCTTCAGGTACTGGTAGCCTGCCATGGGGTCTCCTGGAACCTTCTCTTCTCCAGGCTGAACAGCCCCAGCTGTCTCAGCCTGTCCTCATAGGAGAAATGCTCCAGCCTTCATATCATCTTCATGGCTTTCCTCTAGACCCTCTCCATTAGTTCCATGTCCTTCTTGTGCTGAGGGCTCCAGAGTTGGATGCAGTCCTCCAGGTGGGGTCTTACAAGAGTACAGTAAAGGAGCAGAATCACCTGGCCTTCTGGGTGGTGGGAACACAGTGTTGAGTTATGTTTGGCTTTTCATCCCCTAGTACTCCCAAGTCTTTGTCCACAGAGCTGCTCTCTATCACATAATCTCCCAGTCTGTACTGGTAATGTGGACTTCTGGCTCAAATCTGGTCTGATCCTGCAAGCTCCTTCAGACCCCAGTGTCTTTTCAAAAGACTAACTAAGCAAAGAGACGTCCTATGTAACTTAACATCATTACTGTGCTTTTCTTAAGTCAGTTTGGCAGAGATTCATCTCACTAACTTCAGACATCTACAGGTGCACTGAAAAAGCAGGAACCTCTTAGCAGCACTTCATCACATCTGTATCACATATTTACCTTGGCAAGGGATGAATCACCTATTGAAGGTGCACATACCTCTTGACAATGACTCACTTTAGCTCCAAACAGACTGAAAAACTGTCTTCAACCAGATGTTTAAACTTTGATGAATCCCATCAGTGAGTCCTAAGTAGTCTTTGTTGTTTATTCTGCCAGAGGAGAAAGAGAATTTATTCAGTAAGACCTAGTCTAGGCATTGTCCCTGGAGTCCTAATTTGATGCATATGTTATATATTTACCACTTATATGAACGGTACAAGTTCAATGAAGATGATTCAGTGGTCCAGAGGATTTATATATGATACTTTTATACTGAAAGTGATCTGAGACAAGGGCTTTTAGCTGCTTGTGATGGTAGCCACATTCAGTTGAATGTTGTACAATATATGATCCTATAAATGAAGCCTAAATATGATATGACAGTCAAATTAGCTTAGAGTTTGGGATTTTTTTATTGTTGCCATAGTCCATGGCTTTGATGTCAGTTCTACTGCCTTATAACCAAGTTATTTTCTCAAACACAAATGTGAAGTTTTTGATAGATATATTAGAATGGTATAGCAATAGCAGGCATCAACACAAAGGTAAATATAATTCCATTATATGCAAAAGAGAAGGAACAAAATTTAAAGACAATAAAATTTTAAGTAAGCCGTGTAGCAGTAATTCACTTTGCAATTGGTCTTAAGTTAGTATGGATGGAGATAAAATAAAATGCAGAGCAAACATGCAGTTGAGGATCATACCAAAAAAAAAAGGCTTTTTATTCAAAGGATGTGTTGATAAAAGAATCTGAGAGTTGAATATGAGACTTGGGGCTTCAAATTTATCGTACAAAATGTGCAAACAAAAATACAGACATTTTTTCCCTTTTATGTAACACAAAAGAAACGTGAAAGACATAATCACTGTAAAGGCTTCATGACAAAATTCCACTGAACCAAGCAGAAAATTCATATTTTTTTCAGTGGTAGACTAATATGTTTTCAGTGTGTTTCTACTGTGCCTGAATTCCATCTCATACTACTTTGGGTTTTAGTGACCTCACACTCTTCCAGGTTCGGTAACTAAATTCTCACAAAGTCAAAAACTTTCAGAGGCCTAGCCCAGTTGTTCTTGTTTGAAAACTGCAGCTCTCAGTCTCTCAGAGAAAGACAACTAAAGACAACATTTATAGTAAATGAAAAATACTGTTATGAAACAAAATTGAATCCTAGTGAGATAGGAGATGTGATGACTACTTGGAGAGACTTTTTTTCCATGAAATTATAAAGAAAAAGACTATCTTGTCTGTAACCAATATGATTGTCCTACCAAATCATTTTCTGCTTTTCCAAGAAAATGAATAGATTAGCAGAGGCACAAGAAATGACTGAGTCAGAGCCACCAACCATAATGATAGATCAAAGCAAATCAGCTTTTGAGCATTGCTGTCAGAGCATAAACATGCTGCTTTGTTCATGAGCAAATGTTTCTTCCATCCACTCATTGCTTGCAGTGATGTAGACATCAGGCAGTGCCTTCCAAGTCTAGCTTTCGCAAGTTCCAAATATCTCTGTATGTCAAGGCCTGTGCCAAAGCACTTATAAATGAAAGAACATGCTCAGAAACCATGGGCCTTAGTTCATCCTCCTTTTGGGACCCTTTGGTGTCCTCTTCATCTAGGGGAAAACTGATAACATCTGAAAAATGATACAGCCTGCAACAGTCCCTCTTCTGGGCAGCCTCGCTCATATCCCCAGGGCACCACAGGTCCCTGTCAGTGGCAGATTTATCTTGCTGGCAACTGTTTCATTTCTAGATCAGCTCCCTTAGTGTTTAGGATGCTTGCTTCTGAATTACTGAGTTGCTCTATTTAATGCCCCTTAGGGGTTTCAGTCGATGTGAGATGAGAAGACATCAGAGAAGGTAAAAAGCTGTGTTACTCAAAATGCGGTTGTCAGTTCGGTCAAGTTGTATACAGAGTTCGTACTTTCATATGAAGTTCATGAAGTTCATGAGGCTAATTGCTAAAAAGAATGAATGGTGCTTAGAGAGAAGATACTAGGTTTTCTTATGAGTAAGAGCTTCTCTTGCTATGAATTCTGGGGAATTCTGGGAAAGGAAGGATTTTTCATTTCTCTCTTATCTTGCGAGCTGTGAGTTTCCTCAGCATTAGGAAGTTCTGCACACATCTGGGTCTGGTACCAGCAGCAAATGAACACACCCTCAGCACTGAGGCAGGGAAAGGCTTCTTAAGCCTTCAGAACAGAAGTTCTCAAATGCTCTGCAGATGGGATTTTAAGTGCTTCACAGATAAAAAGAAAAGGTAAGGATTAAAATAAAATAAAGGATTTATGAATGACAAGTATTTAAAAATCTTAGCTTGCCTTGTCTCTATAGCCACAATGCATTAACAGGTTAACTACTTTCAAGGGAGTGAAAATTAGATTGTGAAGACTGTTTGATACATTCGTCACTAATATGGACCATTTCTTCCACACATTATGAACACCCTTTTCCCCTTTTAAGGCTCCTTTTTCTTTTCTCTCTGCAATGAGAATTATGCAGACATTTCTGTTCACTCTTAAAAGTACTCAGAAAAATTGTTTCTTGCAATTTCCACACTTTCTATTGTCACTTCTATTCTCATAAAATTGAAGTGAGATGGCTGAGTCAGAGCAGGGTAGTTTTATATAATCATCAGCCTGAAAAATCATTCGGACCATTTTCTCTGATCTTTTTTTTTTTTTTGTTCACAATTATTTTGTTTCAAACATGCCTCTTTCATAGTGCTTTCTCAAATTGCTCAATCATCCCATCTCCCCAGAGAAAAGGCATCATGAAAGTTGTCAGGTGTCTAATAAACTGTCACCGAATCTCAGTCTGATTACATTGCATATCAACATGCCAGTTCCTATCATGCACATATGTAGGTATCAAACAGCCGTGTGGACAGAAAAGTTAGAATGGGAGTTCAAAGACCTGCTCTGGATCCGACAATATGAGCATTTGGAGACTTAAGACCAGAAAAGTTGTTTACATTATCAAATCCCCACTCAACCACAATACAAGAAATATTCTGACTACAAGAGCACCTACTACGTGCTTTCGTCAAATCACATTTTGCAACAACCTTGAGTATAAAATAAAGCATAATTGAACAAAACAGAAGAATACACGGGATACACAGGATGAGATCTGAAGACACCAGAGATACCACATTTCTGTAACAGCACAGCATTTTGTAAAGTCATCTGGTCTGCTTCACCTAAAAAATATGACACACCAAAGAGACTTATTTTGGGATAATTAGGCCCTCAGGCTATGTCTGTACTAGTAAATTAAGGCACAGGCTCAGACTGAAGCTCTGGCCCACAGTTATCTAGACTGCTTACTGTTTGTATGCTCCCCAGCACACTTCTGCCTGTATCAGCTAATGCCCTTCCAGACAATGTTAATAATGAAGGAGTTTTCTTATAGAAAAAGATCTAGCAGCCACAGAATTTTTCAATATCATGTAGATGAAGGTGAAGATTATTATATCTCTCTGCCACCTCTCAAACAGGGTCTTAGCAAGGTTCTTCCTCAGCAACAACCAGAGTGCCTGCTCATTGCATCATTTGTATTACACAGAAATTTGTTTAAGATACCCTCATGTGAATCCTATCATTCCCTGGCCACATAAAGCTATAGAGGCAACTAAATGGCTTTATCAGCACATGCTTCAGCTGAAAACTAGAAGATACTGTATTAGCTGTCACTGCTTACACGCTTACTAATAATGATAAGCCTGGAAACCAAGAACATTGTTGCTCATTTTATGTCATATTAATGGTACACTTCTAATAAAATCTCAAGTATTATCTCAGAACTTAGTTTTTATTGTGGGGAATTGGTAAGCTAAAAGTATGATTTCAAATCCAGGCTCAATAAAATTTTCTATCGTAATAGCATCACAAGAATGGCAGGAAGGAAGTAAAGAATAAAAGTAATATCAGCAAGTTCCTAAAATTAAATCACATCTTGTGCTTTCTAGATAGGAGCAGGATAGTAATTCCCACATGGTTTTAATTTTTAGCTATTCAATATAATTGAAACTAGTATGAAAATATTGCATATGTCTCCAGATACATGCTGAAACATTAATTGTTAGATGATTCTTCTTACTTCTCAGCAAGAAAACAACTGCTTTTCTGATGGCCACTCTGGTTGAAATATTTTTAGGCTAAGGAACTATATATATATGCATGTAGTTAATTTATAACATATGCATATAGATGTCAATTGTGGAACTAGGAATTGAAGTGAGATGACAAATAGCCTTTTATATTGTAATCATAAATAAAAGATCTGCATTGTTTTCTATAATATTTGGAGCACTGTGACTGTATTTCTCAAGAGTCAGATAATTTGTAACTTGAAAACCTCTGCGTGGAAACCTGCTGCAGTAAATAGTTTGCAATCTAAGATTAATAATTATGTACATTTTGTAAAAGTTGATCAAGATTTGGATTAATTAACTTCTGTCTTTTGGAGTCTTCTGCTTAAAAAACGAACAGTCAAACAAAGAAATAAACAAAACCCCCTAAATTCAGATCTAACAGGAGGCTAAAATTTAAATAAATATGACATACCTCCACATTTCTCATCTTCCCAAAAGAAGGCTGACATTAAATAATTAACAAATTATAGAGTACATTCCAAAGGAAGAAACTGAGCAATAACAGTGCAGGAAGTTATGAGGCCAGTTCTGTGCAAAAGAGACTTGTAGTCCTAGTGAAAAATTAGAGATACTTGTCTTCTAAACAGAAATCAAGCCATATCCTCAGGTTTACAGCTCCATTTTGTTGTGCCATGCTGGTGCTACCCAGCATTTTTCAGTGTTTCTTACTGGTCAGGTGAGATTTTTCCCCAATATGCCAGTTGGACTAACACTCAGTGAGCCCTTTGGAGCTAATGAGGCCATCAAAACCTGTGGCATTTATGGGATCTCCAAGGCATACTGGATTCTGGGTCAGGCTACTAAACATCAGGCAAATAGGGGCTTAGAGAAAGAGAATGTTGTTAAAAACTTTATCGAGCCTGTGTCAGTGCTGTACACAGGAGGATACTGTATAAAACAGAATAAGAACTACCGAGGCACATTTAAAAGGGAGGACCTTTTTGCTTATTTAGTCTGGGTAGAAAAAGAGACCTGTCTAAGACAGACTGTGGATTGCAACTGGAGGCAATCTGTCTGTTCTGTTTGATGGTTAGGATGAGGGGAAGAGAAAGGCTCTCTGATTTGAGTGCCTGTATCCAAGGCAGGTTACTCTTCCCAAAGCAGTGAAATGTTTTCTTACTGACATGGATTTTTTTGAGGGCATCAGAACAAACTGGATGTTGAAGTGTGAGCATCACAAGCCCAAAGCCTTTTTGCAGTACATGCTCTCTTTGATTATACTAACAGTGAGTGAGAAGACTTGATAATCAAATACTGTAAAAAAAAGGCACAACAGAAAGGAGTATGGGGAAATTAATAAATGAAACAGACAATGTACTGCATATCACTGTATATGCAGTGATATATACTGTAATGCATACCACAGTGTGTGATTTTTAGTAAATAATAAATGCAATAAAATCACCATTGCAATTTTTTCACTAGCGCTATAATTAAAATAAAGGAATGGTTTGTGACACTTACTCATGAATGTAATTGACATTTGTTGGCAAGGGCTGATTGAATGATTTCTATTTATCTGTATATTTCTACTATAAAAATGGAAATGTCAAAAAAATTAATCTTCGTCAGTTGCGTAGTCCCGTACTTAAAGAGTGGTTACAAAGAAGACAGAGGTTCCCTCTTCTCAAAACATCACATGGAGAAGACAAAATAGCAACAGATACAATTGCACCAGGAGATGTTTCATGTCAATATAAGAAAGAGAGGACAAATGATATCTAGTTTGGACTGGATTTATAGTGTAACAGGCAGGCAATACCTGACCTCAAGTGAATGAAGCCTCATAATACATTAAGCTTATATAAATACTTTGAGTAAACTTGAATCATGTCAGCAAATTCATAAGAGATCAGAGCTTCATACCATGATATTCTGGTGGTTTTAATCCAGAATAAAGAGATTTTAAGGGCGAGATATTGTATATTTAGGGCAAATGGCCTTTCTCCTAGCTGCTGCTTTACTGACTTCATTTCCATGTACAGCAGCTTATCAAATTGAAGAATCTGTAAGTCTTGGTCAGAAAGAAAAATGATTGTACATTATAACAGATAACTGTGATATCTATGATCTTGATAAAAGTTAAAATGGTTTAGAACTTGTTATTATACTCAGAATTTCTATTTTAATATGTTTCTACATGGCCATTATTTGATATTGAAGTCTTCAGACTCTCCAATGCTCAGCTCTGCAAACCAGATTAATTTATGCTTGAGCCACATTAAGAGTCCTTTTTTAAAACTGATCTTTGTAAATTAGTATTTTTGTTATTTATTGAGTAGAGAACATAAATGAGACCAAAAATGGGATGAAACATCTAAGGAGTGTCTTAATATTTGAGTGAGATAAACACGGAAAATAAATTTTATTTAATTGGCATATAATCTCCAGGTTTTTACACCTTTACTTACTTTTATTTTGCTTTTCACTGCTCAAGCCTAATTTACTGTGATGTTACAGAATTCTTATTCCCTTATGATCAAAAAAGTAGTATCTTAAAAGCCATTCATGCCTGAGTTAATATAATGTTTAAGAAACAGCATTTAGAGCTATATAAGCCTGTTTATGCTTAATATAAATAGATAGTGCTCAAAATAAATAGTGAGTGGGTTCTTGAGAATCACTGTCCATTAAATGTGTAAGAAATTCAGAGGAAAGTAAGGCCAAAAAAATATTCTGCTCTGCCCCTCCTCGTCAACTTCTGAGTTGCAACTCAGCACCAAGACAAAAAGGAACTGCAAATGAGGCATGAAGCATCTCCCTACCCACCCCCCTGCCAGGGTCTTGGTACTCTGCTGAGGTGCTAATTGTCTGTAAGTCACCTGCCTCACATCACAAACAGGCACTAGAAAGGGGGAGATGTATTATATAGATGAGATTCTTTAGACGTGTATTTTAGGTTTCATTCAACCATCTTATTATTTCATGGGTTGTGAGCGAGCATCATGATTTATAATCTGAGAAGAAAATCCTCTCATATCTGCTAGGCATTTTTTATACAAATGAGAAAAGACAAATCTTTTCTTAGCAATAGCATGAAATTGCTTCTCCAGATTCCCTCTAGCTTTAAAAATAGCTTTGTGCTAAAAACACCATCATATCAGACTTGGCATAAGCAAAATTCTTTAAGAAAGGAAGGAAGATTTGGTCAAAAAAAGGATCATTTTTGCCCAAAGCACTTTTTTTTTATTCTTTCCACTTTTACTTAGCAGAAAATAGGGAAAGGATAATCTTTCTATAAGATAAAGTCTAATAAAGAGATCTCAGAAACCTAAGTGGGATACTTCAAAAACAAACTTCCTATTAATATTCAATATCCAACAAGTCAGATCTTTCCTCCAAAAAACCCTCAATTTTTTTATCACTTTCTGCCACAAACTCCCATTTCCTGTCCCCAAAACATCACTTCCTGTCCTCAAACCTTCACTTCCGGTCCTCAAACCTCCACTTCCGGTCCTCAAACCTCCACTTCCTCCTCCCTCAACCTCTAAAACNAAAGGATAATCTTTCTATAAGATAAAGTCTAATAAAGAGATCTCAGCCTACTTAGAATACAGAAACCTAAGTGGGATATTTTAAAAATTAAAATCCTTTTAATATTCAATATTAATCAAGTGAGCACTATGTGATACCTTTAAATATGCTTATATTGCTCATGCCAGATTATAGAAAATGCTTGCCCTTCAGAATACTGCACAGACATAGAAAAAAATTCAGTTGTCAGCTATTGAAATAGTTGTCCAAAAACATATACCCTGGAAAATAATTGCCATTGTGTGACATGGTGAGTAGCCTGCTACATGTTATTTTTTGTTCAGGACAAGTGTATCTATATGCAATTTGCATTTTCACAAATTTACCTTTTTTTTAAAAAAAAAAGAGTATTATTGTGTACCTCACTTTTATTATGGCAGGATTTTTTTTGTCATTCTTTCGCAGCATGATTTTCACAGTGTAGTTCAGATATATGATTTATCAGAAAACATGTTGAGATTTTATGATGTTAAGACTTCAAAATTATAGAATAAAGAGTCTTAGAACACCTTGGATTGGAAGGGACCTTGAAAGATTTTGTAGTCCAATATTTCATGGGAAAATGAATCCAGGTGAGATTATCTAGGAACCTGCTCCATTATATCTTGAAAACATCCAGTGAAGATGAGGAGGTCCATGTCCCTGGGTAGGTTGTTCCAGAGACCGATGTCCTCACTGTAAAAAAGTTTCTTTCTTATATTGACATGAAACCTCTCCTGGTACAATTGTATCTGTTGCTTTTTGTCTTCTCCAAGTGATGTTTTCTGAAGAGAGGGCCTCCATCTTTGTAACCACTCTTTAAGTGCTGGATTAGTAAGCACTAGGCTGACCCACAATTTGTAAAAAAACCCAGCCCTTTCTACAAGGATGAACAATGAAAGATCCTCATCACAATGGGTAAAAATTCATAGAATCATAGAATGATTTGGGTTGGAAGGGACCTTAAAGATCATCAAGTTCCAGCCCCCCTGCCATGGGCAGGGGCACCTCCCACCAGACCACATTGCTCAATGCCTCATTCAGCCTGTCATTAAATCTACTGACTGCAATTGAATACTGGTATCTCGTGGCACTTAGACCCCAGCTTTTGAGTTATAGCATTTTTTTTCTTTTATTTAAAACAGTCTTTTTATTTAACAAAAAATTGTTTCCTCTGTATGCTTCATATGTCCTCTTCCTAATGTGACAAACCAGAAGGAGATGAAATTATGGAGATCTGGCCCTCTGCTTCAATAAATATCTTTTCTATAGTGACCTGGGTTGCTTTTGGAAGTGTGCACCAGGGTGTAATGGTTTTTGGAAGTGCTTATCTTCTGTTTAACCTGCAAACATAAGAAAAGATGTGGGGAAGAAGATCACCTGGTGGGATGACATAATGTGTCAGGAGGAAAAAACCCCAACTCCTAATTTCCTTGGGATTTACCTTTGGGATGGTAAATCCATCAGGAACTCCCTCTCTTGCCCAGCATAGGCAGAGCAATATAAGGTCAGCCTGACCCATTCAGCAGTGGGGTCTATCATGAGAACACATGTTCTATACTCATTTCCTTCCCACACTGGGTGAGTGTAGACAACCTGTTACCTCCTTCTGCACCCGTTGTGCCCTTTAGAATCTCTTCAGTCCCAACTTGTCACCATTGCCTCTTATCCTTTCAGCATGCCCTTCTGAGACAATGCTCCCTCTATCTTCTTCATAATGCACTTTATACATTAAAAGACGTCTGACATAAGTAAGAAGTAGGGAGATATCTGACAAAGCCTGGAACTGGACAGGGACATGAGCCAAGAAAGCAGGTCTTACCACTTCAGCCATAAGACTGACTGATTCCAATGATTTTTTTTCCTATTACCTACGTAGAAAGTCCGTTTTACAATGCAAGAAAGAAAGCAATGCTCTGATGGCTGAAGTCTTTATCATAAGTGGGAGCTGAACTGTAAATCTAAAAGGTTAAAATCAGGATACTCAAACTTGGAATCAAAGGTCCAGCTACATAACACAACAGAGAAAAGAGATGAGATCTCTGACACAGCATCCACTTGTGATGGTACTTCCACAGGGTGTGTCCTGCACAAAAACAGCCAGATGTATCAGGCTGGCTTGCAAGCTATTTAATAGCATCCATTAGGGTAAGTCTAATGAACTCAGCTAGATTGTTTCCTGCTTCAAGATTTGCTTGTTCATTACCAGCTTGATGATCTGTGCACAGCTCCTAAATTCTGCACAGATACACCTCAAGAGCCAGATCCTTGAAGGCATTTAGGTATGTGATTTCTATTTGGTAGCATTTTTTTTTGTTACATATGTTAATGCTACTGAGAAATTCACCTGAAGGGCTACAGTCAGGATCTGTTCCTGATTTCCAGCATCAGGCACTGAGGGGGGAGCAGCTGAGAACACTTTTTGATAAATGATAGCAGGTGAAATGTACTTGCTGGAAAACCTCCATTTTATTTTTTTTTTCCTAGTAAACTTATTAAATGTGGCAGTAACATGAAATATTGTCCAGCGTATGTTAATATAAAAAAAGAATTTAAAAGTCAGGAGGAGGGAGGAAATCCAGTCTGTTTTTCAAATCTGATTTTCGTCCCAAAGCACAGCATGTTACTGCTGGAAATGACCAAATCTCTAGCAAGGATGACCTCATAGTTTGAAGCGGAGGGTGTGAGTGCAAACAGAGGAAAGAAAAGCTACACAGCCATTCTCTCATACTGTCTAGAAACTCTGGGCTACCTCAGGCTGATTCATATGGACTGTATTATTTCTTTTGTAAGCTACAGCAGCACTGTAAATCAGCTTCTAAATGTGGCCTGGGAGTGCTGTACTTACCCAAACAGGTCAGATCATTCATTTATCTAATCAAGAATCTGATTCTGGGCAGTCATCAATATCCAACATTTGAGAGAAAAGCAAAAATCAAGAGCAGGTCAATGCTTGCATCCTTATATATGTATTACTACCTTATATGCATATCATCATGGTTTCTACTGATTCTGTATTAGTTTGCTCTCGAAGCACAAGGTTTAACATGCTTTTAAATTTGTTATTCAGTTTTAACAATATTACAGTCACATGGGAAGAGTTTTCCCTGAAGGTATACTTCCAAAACCACCTAGAAAGCAGATTTTGCTGAAAAGTGTCAGCTTTATATATGAGAAACCTCATCTGAACATACTCAGCTTATGAATGCAAATCAACCTAAATCCACCATGTCCTTTCAGTTCACCACGAGCCAGGACTGCAATACACCCATGCTGCACTGCCGACACAGCAGAGGCGTACACGCAGTAGAATTCTAAAGAGGGACTTGGCTCAGATTTTACACTGGGGAGCAGAAAGGGGCTTTTTTTTTTCCTCAATCCCCCCCCTGCCCCTTCATCCCGCAATACCCTCGTGAGGCGCCTGCCGATGCTGCAGCTCAAGACGCGGTCCTGCTGCCCTCCTGCGGGCGAGATAGCCGGGCGCGGTGGCCGCATAGTCTCCGCCTAAGGCTGGATGGAGAGACACCTCCCCGGTTCCTTGGGACCGACAGAGGTCCTTTTAAAAGTCGACAAAACACAGTACCTGAAGGGAGATTTTCGCTCGTAAGTTTCCCATGCAGAACAAATCTAATCTTGGAAAGCTCTCCTGCTCTGTTCTACACATAGCAGCAATGTATTTATACAAGAAGAGGATTCATTACTTTAAAATAAATAAATAAAAATTAATAACAAAAAAAAAATCACAACTCCCTCCCTGTGTTTTAACAGTGTTCCTATCTTAGAAACACTTGATATCTCTTCATGGCATTGATAAGAAAAAACAAAACTATAGGTTTTTATTCCATGATAGTGATTAACAGAACAGAATTATTTAAATGGTAGAATCATAGGCTCCCTAGAATCAAGGAGGCTGAAGAAGACCCTTAAAATCATCATTCCAACCAATTCCACCATTAAAATATGACCCTAAGCACCACAACTACATGCATATGACCTTCTTCAGTGGATCCAGTCTCTCAACTTTTACAGGGGAAAGGGGGAGAGAAGTCCACCTACCACGTCTATGTGTATTTTATATTTCCTCAGGAATGATGACTACACCACTTCAAGATGTTACTGTGAATAGTGTGACTATGCCACACTATTCAAGATGCTATGGGACTTCTTGACCACCTGGGCACATTGCTGGCTCATATTCAGATGGCTATTTACCAATCCTTCCAATTCCTTTTCTACTGGCAGCTCTCCGGCCACTCTTGCCCAGGCCAGTAGTTTCTGCATGGGGTTGTGCAGGACTCAGCATTTGGCCTTGTTTAACCTCATACAATTGGCCTCAGCCTACTGATCCAGCCTGATGTTTACTCTTTCTGCAGATTTTTTATGAGTTAATAAAATGCCCTGGTTTTCCATAGGTACCTGGCCTATAAAGATGCCAGAAACTGATCATAGTGCAGACATCTCATCCCAAAATATTTAATCTGATTTTAACTCTGTAAACCTCTACATCTTTGTATCTCTAAATTTGAACTACTTACCTAAGGTAAGAATCATACCACAAGATTTATGGAATTCCAAAAAAGTATACTTCTGTTTTCTTTCTATCTTACATATTTGTATTTCATGTTTCTGGAGAAATCCCAGACCTGAAATAGTATTGGAAGCTTCTCTTGACCTGGCCAACACACATTCACTGGAAACATAGCAATGAAAGTCTTGTTTTTGAGCTGTTTCTATGCCAAAGGTGTCTGGATAAGCCACTAGTTAGTTCCAAGCTTATCTTGATTTTAAACTTCACGCAAGTAATATACTGCAGTACTACTGGTGAACCAGATACAAGAGCACCATATCTTTATGGAAACACCCTGCCATCCAGAATTTTAGAACTGGGATACACTGAGGAAATGAACTAATTGATAAAAGCTGAAGGACCAGATTTAGTTGGTTCTTGCTTTATCTTTTTAAATAATATAGAAGTGCATACCTGAATTTCTTAATTTTCTTTACTTATCAAGAAGTGGTTTAAGATCTCAATGCTGCAAGTCACGTGATTTAAAGAGTCCAAACTGGACTAAAAATGAAGCTGTGCACTGGTTAGTGGATTGGCCTACAGCCTCACTCTTAGTAGGCATTCCACGTCTGTTTGTATGTGTGCAAAAAAATAGGGTTTCCTTGGTCTCTGGGGATATGACAATATAAAGCATATAAAAGTCTCTGAAACTGTCAACAAGAGCAAGGTCATTTATATAGATATAGATGATGTGAATTTGCTAGAAATATGTTCCTTCCATGTAAACTGCTAAAACTTTGGGGAGGAATATGTGCTTCTTAGCACACAATACTATTGACTACTGTTGTGGAAGAAATAACTAGAATTAATATTCATTGGTCATTAATACACAATGTTAAGATATTTCTCAAATTATTCTGTTGACTGAGCAAATCGAATCCCTCTGTATTAACTTAAATTAGCACAAGTGTATTGTTAAAGTACCAAAGAACAGTTTAAATAAAATCTATTCTCTTTACTGAAGTGAAACTAGCAACTGGTATTTTTATCCACATAATCAGCAGAGGGCAGAGCAAGTCTTCCAGAGAATGAGAAGAGGAATATAGTCAGCAAAACTGCTTCACTGTTGCAGGATTCCTGAGTGATTAGTGTGGATTTTAAAGTCTATTTTTTTCTTTATCCTTTCAACGTTGTCCTTATATTAATAAAACCACAATCTTATTATGATCCCATACTGAATGAACACACCCTGTGTGTGCTTAAAAGGATCATCATTTGATGAAGGATGAAACTCCAGCTATTGATAGTAACAATGATCAGGCTGAAAAAGTATTGATCAGATTAGATGCTAAAAAATAAATTAATTAAGCTCAAGTGCCTGCATTTAATTACTGTGTTCAATTCGATTGGGTTTTTCTCATGATTAGCTGGAACTAATTTATGGTGGGGTTGAGTTATAGTATTCAGAAATCATTTAAACAGCAATCCATAGAACTAAATGTGCACAAAATCTTTTTTAAAGAGAAGTAAGTCAATACATAACTATAACAAAGTAATCATCCCAAATGTCATAGGAAGAACAAAATTAATATTTCGGTCTAACCTAGCCTGTCGTGAGTTTGAATGGCAAGGTTTGCTTGAAGGGAAAGGAAGGGGTGTTCCAGAGTGGCTTCTGTAAGAAGATACTAGAAGATTCCAATGCAGCCAATGCCAGCTGGCTCGAAGAAAGACCAGTCACTGGCCAAGACTGACCCCATCAGTGACAGTAACAGCACCTCTGTGATAACACATTTAAAAAGGGGAAAAACTGCTGCACAACACCAGCTGAAGGAGAAAAGTGACAATGTGTGGAAGAAACAACTCTGCAGGTGCCAAGTAAAAAAGGAGGGAACAAGATGCTCCAGATGCTACAGCAGAGATTCCACTGCAGCCTGTGCTGAAGACCATGGTGAGGAACAGCAGTCACCCTGTAGTCCATGGAGGTTAAGTGTGGAGCAGAAATCCACCTGCAGCCCATGGAGGACCCCATGAAGAGCAGGTGGATGTGTCTGAAGGAGGCAGGATCCAGGCAGGATCTCCTGGAGAGGAGCTCATGCTGGAACAGATTTTTTCTGACAAGACTTCTGAGCCAAAGAGTTGCAGTCAATGACTCGTTGTCCAAGTGGAAACCAGTGACGAGTGGTGTTCCTCAAGGATCAGTACTGGGACCAGTGCTATTTAACACCACTGCAGGAGATACGGACAGTGGGATCGAGTGCACCCTCAGCAAGTTTGCAGACGACACCAAGCTGTGTGGTGCAGTCAACACACCTGAAGGAAGGGAT
>VZTY01022897.1:183651-197491 GCA_013400935.1 Turnix velox
ACTTGGCTCTGGTGAGACCCCACCTGAAGTACTGTGTCCAGTTCTGGAGCCCTCAACATAAGGACATTGAGCTGTTGGAGCAGGTCCAGAGGGCCACGAAGATGGTCAAAGGGCTGGAGCAACTGCCCTATGAAGACAGGCTGAAGGAGCTGGGGTTGTTCAGCCTGGAGAAGAGAAGGCTCGGGGGGACCTACAGAAAGGCAGGGGTAGGACTTTTTAATAAGATATGTGATGGGTGGGATAGAAATAATGCATGTAAATTGGAAGGGGGTAGATTCAGGCTTGATATAAGTAAGAAATTCTTTACAGTGAGGGTGGTGAAACACTGGAACAGGTTCCCCAGAGAGGTTGTGGACACCCCCTCTCTGGAGGTGTTCAAGGCCAGGCTGAACAAGGCATTGAGCAGCCTGATCTAGTGGGAGGTGTCCCTGTCTATGGCAGGGGGATTGGAACTCGATGATCTTTGAGGTCCCTTCCAACCCAAACTATTCTATGATTCTATGACCCTTGAGGTACATCCATGTTGGAGCAGCCTGTTCCTGAAGGACTGCACCCAGCTGGAAGTACACACTCTTTACCAGCTCATGGACAACTGGCTTCTATGGGTGGGTTCACAAGTCAAACAGCACAGTGTGAGGAAGAAAAAATTGTAAAGATAACATGTAATGAACTTACCACAACCCCCTTATTCCATGTCTGTCTTCACCACTTGGGAGAGGAGGCAGAGAAAACCAGGAGTGAAGAAGAGACGGGTGGGGAAAAGTTGTTTTAAGTTACTGTTTCTCATTATCCTACTCTGAACTTGGATTTGGCAATAAACTAAACTAATTTCCCCAGGTAGCCTGTTTTTCCCATGATAGTCATTGCTGAATTGTATCCTTACCTCAATCCATGAATTTTTAATTGTAATTTCTCTCATTTATCCTGCTGACAGAGCAGCTGATAGCCAACAAAGATCAACCCACCTCAGCCTTTGTGGCAACTCTGCCATGTCAGAGCACTATCGCTGTTGGCAGTGAGGGGGCACTCCTGTTTGGACCAATGTCTGAACACTCCCTTGTGGGAAGCAGAGAAAAATGGAACAGCACATGACACTGCCCAAGCAACCCTCTGTACTCACACTGGTCATGCCCTAGGAAAAGATATTTCTAGGGCACCTTGAATCTACTGCTGCCCATACATTACCAGCCTGTAAGTCATCTGAATGAAATGGCTTGGCCAGGGCTTCCCAGATAGTCTTCACATCTATTTCCCTTTCCCTGAACCAGCCGTGCTGGTCTTTTCACTCAGAGATGCTTCTCCTGCCTTCCTGAGAGTGTTACCCATTAAAACACTAACACTTCTGAACATGAAGCCTGATGCTTGCCGTCCGCTTGCTAAAGAAGCATACTTCATCCACATGTCTGCACACATGTAATTGCTACTCACACACAAATCACACAGTGAAGTACATGCGCAAGGACATGTACTATGGTTTTTGGAGCATTTTACTGACTACTTCCACAGGCTGCTTTTTTTCTGAAAAAGTCTGCATCCTGGTTTGACCTGGCTTCTCAGTCAAGAAAATAAAGAGCAATTGGACTCTCTATTGGGCTACTGCTTACCATAGTCATGTGTAGCTCTCTTCCATGACCACCACAAGGCCTACCAACTTAACCTTTGTATCTGGGGAAACGGTTGAGTAGCATATCCTGAAAAAAAATTCAGCATGTCCTGTGAAGGCCAAGAAGGTGACTGGTAGTCAGCATGGATTTACCTAACAAAGCAGTTTGGCCTCATACCATATCACATGTGACTCATGAAGGTCAGTTTACTCATATCAAATGAAATTTCCAGGTAGTCCTCTCCAAAGTTTCAGGTCTCCTCTCGTCCTGACAGAGAACTCCAGTTTGAGCTCTCCTGAGTCCTGAAGTACTGGAAATTTTTTATATGTTTTCCAGAATTTCCACTAACAGCAAACCCTATTTTACCTTTTTACTGAACTCCTTGTGATTACTCTGTCTTCAGTATTAGTACCTTCCACTGAATGAGGATCCCACAAGGACAATTGGTACCAGCTGTATCATATGCTGTAGCCATGCTCAACAGGTCATGAATGCACAAATTCCCAGTAGGGTAGCTGAACTGTTACTAATATGAGTTTCCTTGCATTTTTCTTTTCCTTTTGCTTGTGTGCAGGTACAAGAAAGAAGGTTACCCAGGATGCTAACTAAGTCCCCTTTTTTACTGTCAGCAATAAAGGTGACTCTTGACACAGAGCATGAAAAGGACCCCTTGTTACAGCTCTCAGTTCCTTATAAGTGATCTGAAAACTGTTCACACATTTGCTTCTGCTTCTGTAGCTTTGTCTACAGTATTGTCTCTTGCCATACACTTTTGAGCATTTTTACAGGCATTCATCATTAAAGATGATGTCTTCTGTGTACTGAGGCCCTAACTCCCAGGCAGTGTCCGGATGCCGATGGACAGTATACAAAAAATCTTTTTGCTTTCTTTTGCTTCCAAGAACAACCCTTGGTTTTTTTACATCAAATTTTATCTCATCCAATGAGTTCTTTTCCATCTTATTTTCCTCCCCTCTGTCCTGCTTAGGAGGAGAGAGATAGAGTGACAGGGTAGGTATCTGGCACCCAGCCAAGGTCAACCCACCATGCTACCTAACCATATTTATCCTGTACCTTTATTTCTTCTATTGTCTTTCTTAATTTCCTGTTGAGGTGAAAAAAAAAATATAAAGGCTGCCAGAATGACTTGTTTTACTCTTTTCCTCTTTTCTTTTTTTCCCCAAATAGCAATATATAAACTAATGAACATTTCTATAGTTCTGCAGAGAAGATGAGCTGGAGTAAATTTAAAAAAAAAAAAAGTTTTGGACAAAAACTTACCTGAATGACTTTTATCTGTTTCATAAGTGCTATTTTGAATTGTGACATGAGATATTCTGCCGGATTGTGCCACAGTGTGAAAGTTCTGTCTTCTTGCATAATACTGACTGTGTTATAAGTGACTCTGCCTCTCAAGATTTCTCAGTCTGGAAAGAAAAAATGTAGAACTGGGGTTGTCTTAGGAAAGGACATTTAAGTGATTAACAGACAAAAGGAATAGGCAGGTGATATTTTTCACAGACAGATTAGTTTCCCATGGTAAAGTTGTTCCAGTTTGAAGTTCATTCTCACTTTTTTTCTCTGTTATTAATTTCAGGTGCAACTTCCATCTTTTCCCTTCATCTTCTTCTGACAAAGCAATTTGACAGGACCTCTCAGTCCAGGAATTTACTGGATATCAGGTTCAGGACAGCTTTCTAATCGATCTATTCATCCTTCACTATGGTGACAGAAAAGGAGAAATGAAAATTATTCATCATCCTGTATGGTAGCCCAGCTCTGCATTGGAGCAGTTTTAAGGGGTGTCTAGATTAAGTCACATGTTCTATTTCATCCTGTAACTTTTTGGTTTACCACAAGCTTGATTTGGCATCCATGAAATGCTCCATTAAAATGTGTAGTTCTGTCTTTCTTCTGAGGGTTTTAATACATTTTATTTATTTCTATCTTACAAACAATTATTGTCTACACTATACAGAATTGCGCATTGGAAATCTAATTTTTCCAAATTCATTTTTTTGAGGAGCAGAAACTACATTCATATCCCAAGATCTGTGATCTTATTAATTTATCAGAAATTTACCTTCTACTAAGGTAATTTTGGCATTTTTCCCATATTGTTAACAAAGTAACTGTTCATTTCATCCACAGGAGGGCAGCAAGAAGTTTAAAATCACATATTACATATATTTATGCTACTGCAGGGAGTTTTTCAAATTTTCGATTCACTTTGTGGAAAAAATTCTATTTAGAAAATCTACTTTTTATCCCAAACTAGCATGAGTCAATGCATCATTCTCCTTCCATGTTTTTGATTATTTTTTTTTAACAAAATTGAATTTTGTAATGTTTAAATGTTTCGTTTTATCTTTGTCCCACAATTTCTTCTCTTGAGCGTGCCACATTTTGAGTGCTTGTACTCTTAGTATTCCAAATTGCATACTGTTTTAACAATAAAAGACATGCAAACAATACAGTTAAGATCTTAATACACCTAAACCATGATGGCCAGCAGAAGCACAAGATCCCAGGCCTGCCTCTCTCAGGGCATTTCTTCATGTTACACAGTACAGATCACTGGAAATTGTCTATGAATCTAAAATGCCTCAGCTCCGTCTGTTCCAATCCAGGATGAAATATTTTCTGAAGATATAGTTTTAAAGTGGAAGAAAAATTAAAATGTTGTTCAAAGAAAGCTTCAATCAGTGAGAAGTGCCCTACCTGCTGAAAAAACATGACAATATGAAATTCCTGATAATGTCCATTAGAGAGGGTGATTTTCACCAATATTCTGTTAACTACACTTTGCAAAGCCTGTAAGATCCCATGGTCATTTATGTTTACATTTATTTAAATTATTATTAATAACTTCTATTCATACAGTTGTACTAACACAAAAGGAAGAAATTGTGACCTTATGGCAAACTGAGATAAAAGGTTTAATCCATTTGGTATTTTAAAGCATTCTCAATTTTATTTACATGCTTTTTAAGGAAAAATTAGAATGTCAGGAGATTCTATGATTGTTCAGATAGCCTAACTACAGATGTGTGTGTTATATTTAATGAAAGAATACTTTCTTTACTGATTCTGGCAAGTTAGGAATTATATATAATGCTATAGCTTAGCCAAGCCATAATTCAGTCTAGCTCAACTTCTTGACATCTTTGCCTCTTCATTTTGTCAGTAACTTGAGGCAAAGTAACACGCGATAGGCTAAAAGGAACACTCTATTTCATGATCAAAATCCACATTATAAATGTTTCTTAGTGCTATCAAAGCACTTATTTAATCAATAAGTACACAAACTAGAAAGGGCTATGACATATTCATTTTCCAAATTAATATTATGTGAATTGCAAAGGGTGTAAGAACACTCCACAAAGAATAGCTATGGAAACTGAGTTGCAATTGTTATACTCTGTAAAAATCTGAGCTTCTGTCTGGTTGCTTCAGAAAAGTCACACTGATTCATCTGCTTGAATAGGAGGGCTTTGTCTCCTACAGATCTTTCTATCATACATTGTGTTTTAAGGCCTCCATTTAACTTTATTCTCAAGTGTGCTCTCAGCACAGCAGAGATCGCAGCACATATTCCAAAATATTATGCATCTAGGTGTGTTCATACAAGTCCAGTCCCTTAATATTTCAGCTACGTTTTGAATTGCCTCCTCACCAACTGCACTCTAATATATGGAAAACCTTTCCATCTATTCATGAGCTACTCTGTCCACAACAGAAATCTGTGATTTGGCCTTCAGCTTGGACTGAAAGTGCAGTCTTGGTAGAAAGGTTCAGTAACAAAATGACATTTTTTACTAGTTAGTAAAATTCCTTAACATGTGGTATCTGAAGCCTACCTACAGGACAATAGAGTGGCTCTATACTCTGTTCTAATTCAAGTAAGATACCAATCACTCACTCTGTCTCACTGCACATCTCTCTTGGACTGCAAAATATTTTTTGACCTCCTAGTATTTGGGACAAATTTTGTCAAATATCCAAACAATAAGACTTGGCTTTGGAAGCCTGTCAGAAAAAAAACTGTGGTATGCAGCATCATCCCTTGCTATTTATACTAAATTGACCTAGAGGCACTGAAGTGCAACAATTTTTTCTTAGGAATATTAATATTGCTTATAGTTGATTCTCTAGATCCTGACACAGAAATTTCACTCCAGCAATCATTGTTGGACATTTTAGATCTAAGTATCTACCTTGCTCACCTCTGGGTTCAGTCTCCCTGTAGTAATAGACACCTTTTTTTGAGTATCCCATGATCAAGCAAATATGTAAGTGACATGATCTTTAAGAAGATTGATCACACACTACAAGAGAAGCAGCAATAGAGATGTTAAACTTTTCTTTTTTTTTTCTGACTGGTTATAACTTAGGCTGGATTCCCAAGTCACTGCCAAGCAACAAAAGAGCACATATTTGCTGTGCTTGAATTGATATTTTTCAGTTTAGACAGCAGCATTTGAAGCTGCATTGTCAGTGGAAAATACAAAAAGCTTAAATGGAAAAGTACTGAGTCTTTTTAATGAGCCCTCCAGGATGTCAAACATTGTTTGTCCACTTCTCAACTGCATGCTCTGACATACCTAAAAGGTATTTTTGTCAGAACAGACAACTAAAATCACCATGGACCCTTCATATCACAGTGTCGGCTCTTAGCATCAAGTACACAGGAGCTGCCACAACACATCAAACACAGGGTCTGTCTGGTCCAGCAGACATTAACAGGCACTGGAGGATTCAGAGGGGTCCTTGAAATGGACAATTATCAGTAACCTCTCCAGCACGGGCTTCATCAGACCTTCAGGCATTTAGTGACTAATCGTCCATGAGTGACTATTTGTGTACAAGTTCAAGGGTCCCACACACAGGAGTTTGAGGTCATAATTGTAATCCTTTGATTTTTTTTTTTTAAAGTTATGTGTGTGCCCGAACATTATTGCATCTTCTGTCAGAGTTCCACATAACAAGTGTGTGTGTAAAATCTGTTTGCCAATTTTAATCAATCATGTTTTATTTAGAGGAGGGGAAAATATCTGTATCCTTTGTATTTCCTAAATCCCATCCTTCATAATACATTATGCCTTTGTTTAGCCTTCTTGTATTTTCTGTACAGTATAAAGCATTCTGGTTTATTCATTCTCTACCTGAAAAATTAAGACATTAAGTATCTTGATAAATTTTGCTGCATTTCTCCATATTGTTTTATTTTAAATCATTTATTTACTATTTTTGTTTGAATGTTTGTTTGTTTTTTTTGACTGAAAGTTGGCAGAACTTCTGGGATTACCTAATCAGAAATTATGAAGTCCATACACAGTACTTCTATGCATAGAGGAAGGCAAATTTCTTAATTTAGCTGATCTGAAAGTGTAAAAGGAATGACCTTGATTATCTTCACTGATGCTGTTGCTCCTCAAATTGATAGTTATCCTTTTTTACTCTAGTCCTCACTATTTCTGCTTCAGAGGTAAATTCTTAGCTCTATTAAAACCAGAGAAATTTTGCAATTCAGTAGAACCAGGATTCCACACTTTGTGTAATGATGCTGAAGAAACTGGAACAACTGTGGTTCACGAGATGATGCAAGTAGGCATGTTGGCACCTAAGTGAAATATTAAATATAAATAAAATCTACATTTGCTGCTCAATAGCCTTGCAAAGCACAAGAATGTATGGTTCCAAAGGTGCCTGAACCATATCTGTGTCTGCAGCTGCCTAAAGTTTGTGAAAATAAGCAAGCATCCCAGACTAAATGTGAGCTAGTGACCTGGCTTTTTCCCTGAAGCTTCACAGCCAAAAGCAAAGTGATGAACTCACAGAATACCTATTATATCTGTTTTAGGCACAGCTTCAATAACAGGCTGCATAGTTTATATTAAAGAGGTATCACATAAGATATTGAAGAACAGAAATCTGGGTCTTTTTTTCCATACATGAAAGTATTCTGATACCAAATTGTCTCATGCTACTGGGAAAAATACACTTTCTATAATTAACTGCAAATAGAAGCCTTTTTAAGGAGGGGTGATAAAAGGTCCTCTCTTCTTAATCTGCCTGTTAAACTGCTTGCAAGATTTACAACCTCTCAGGCAGAGGAAGGAAATTATTTTGCTTGTTATCTTGATGAGAATTTAAAATACTGAGTTGCTGTCTGTCGCCTTGCATGCAGTTTATATAATAGTCTCTTTTTCATAAAACAGAGATTTAGAGAGGGCTTGAAGAGTAAGAACCAGACTGGTGAAACACAAAATAAATTGCTTAAGGCCAAGACAAGAGAAGAAACACTTGTTTTTCAATATTTCCTGTGGCTGTTTTCTGTTCTGCATACATTGATATCATCTTGGTTATCAATTTTTAATCATACATCACAGAGACTTCCTGGGCTTCCAGCTTAGGACTGTGATTTTTCTGTGAGAGAACAAATGCCCTCAAGGTTACATGTTCTATTGTTATGTGTTGTACAGTTACATGCAACTTTATGTTTCTAGCTTTTAACTTGTTTGAAGCAACAGTAATAATGCAAAAAGGATGCCAGGGACTTTTTAGACAGATTACTATGACTAGAGGAAAAAAGGCCAAAATTTCAGATCCATAAGTTTTCCAGTATAATGTATTCCTTCTCCTTGCAAATCTTGATGACTATAGTCTTGGTAATAATGCATTATCTCAGAAGATTTGGAATGGACCTAAAAAAAAAAATTCATCATTCATTTTTAAGTAAATCAGGCACAGACAGGTTCTCTTAGCACCTAGGTTTGTCACAGCTCTTGGTTTTTCCTGGATGCTGTAACATACCCCCTTGTGCAAGATCCCATATTAGCGAAAAACCACTTCGCTTTCACTGCTAGGTATGTAATAGTTGATCCTTTTTTACAGAGGACTTGGATTTATCTCCAAATTACTATTAGGTTTCAGAGAAACACCCCAAAACTAAGAGAAAGGGCTGCAGGGCTGGGGCACAGGGTGGGGGCCGCTGGCCTGAGGTGAAATGAGGTTCCTGCTGCCCCCTTCGGAAGACCCACCCTTCCCAAAATCATACTGGGGAGTCTCCTGTCTCCAGCTGCTTTACCAGAGGTAGACCTGATACTAAGGAAGATTAAACAGCAAGTGATATTTTCTCATCTCCTTCTGAAGGACAGCCCAAAAGAGCAATGGGAAGATGTTGAGAACAGGTTGCCCAGAGAGACTGTGGATGCCCCCTCTCTGGAGGTGTTCAAGACCAGGCTGGACAAGGCACTGGGCAGCCTGATCTAGTGGGAGGTGTCCCTGCCTGTGGCAGGGGGGTTGGAACTCGATGATCTTTAAGGTCCCTTCCAACCCAAACTATTCTATGATTCTATGATTCTATATTACTGGAAGATAACTCACAGTGCAGAAATAATGTACCTGGCTGGCTGAAATGTAACTGATTTATGTCAACAGTGAATGAGAAGTGTTCAGCCTTGAGAACAGTAGCGCTACAAATGTAGTCATACAATGCAAGATTATTCTGTGGATAGTTTGGATCAAGCTCTGCTTTCATTTGCACCATTTTTGCAGTGGTGACAACCTTGGATCAGAGTAAGTGCAAACAGATTTACTTATCTTCTGCTAGATGTTTAGTGATAAACAACCTAATGAAGTCCATGCATGCATCATTGTGCTTTCATTCATTGTATGCCAATGAAGGAACATTTGCATTCAAGCCAAGACCTTTGCTTGAATGAAAATTTGTCCCCATCAGAATCAAATGAGGCTATTTGATATAAGTATAGAAATCAATTTCATCTATCTCTGCTGAGGGACTCTGGGCCTAGGCCTGCTGCTGTTGTGCTCACTGGATAGATAGGGCTCATTATCCTGTCCTTGCAGGAAATTATGGACTATTTCTGCAGTCCTGCAGAAGTCTTCTCATTGGTACTAAGACGTAAGTGACTTTCATTTCTGCACAGGCATAGTATTACAAATTTTTCTAATGCTACTTTCAATGCCACAGTAACATCCCACCCTCAGACTTTTGGGTTGTGGGATCATGCTGCGGCTGTGTGAAGAGAGTTTATCCTTGATGTGATTTTTTTTCTCTTCCCACTGTCTCACTGAGAGGAAATTGCAATTAATCTACTTCAATTTCCAAAGAGCAAAAACTAATTACAAAAACCATAGTAATTGGGACATTCAGCTGCACTTCAAAGGATATTCTTTTCTTTAGCATTCTTGCTGAAACGTAGTTTCAAATTTCCTAATGAGAAGCCTCCCTTCCCCATCATTTGTCTTCTTAAAAAATGGATCTTCAAAAATTATTATGGCATGAGTATGAAGACACTGAAATAAAAAAATACAAGTCAATGACTGTTGAATTCAAAAGTCCTTGATTTTAAGAAGAACAGTGGGATTTTACATAAAATTAATCCATACATTTGATGATGCAAATGAAAGTATCTTGGATCTTCCTGCAAATCTAGGGCCTGAGCTGAAATTTCACTGAAATCACAGGAAATTTTTCCTTAAGTGAAATGACTTGACGTAACGTAATGTAACGTAAGTATCATAAGAATAGGGCTTCCATGAGAAACAGAACTATTAACTCAGGTTTCCTAGGGATATATGTCCTTTTCCTTTAAATAATTTCACTACTTCAACTCCAGTGACACCCATTTCTTGATGGTTCCCCATGCCAGTCCACTGAGCAGAGGATAACATGTGCTGCACCAGTGTACTGATTGCTGTCAAAGAATACAGATAACAATACTGCTCTTTTGTGTTTTCCTAGCTCTCTCTTCTGTTTGAGCACTGTTTTTTCAACAAGTTACCAGGGGCATGGTATGTTTGAGACTTTGAGACTTTTCCTCATTTTCATCTCAGTAGATTCAGAAGTTAATTGATGGTGATGATGATGACAATTATGAAAATGTAATAGAACAAAAAATTACATACATGCTTTTTTACTATCTACCTTTTTTTTTTTTTCTGCTGCTATGCTGCCCTGTCACTGACTCAAATGTCAGTGGCTTCAGTCTGCGTAAAGGGAAAAAATGAGCCATCATTATCCTGACTTTTTCTCCAGGAGAAGTTCGATGTTGATGATCTCTTCCTCTTTCCTTTAGGAGAATGCTTGAGGTCAGCTTTATGTTTGCTAACACTCTCAAACCTTGCATTTTGTTCATTGGTCTGCAGTTTATTTTACATTTTGATTCACCATGTGGCAAATTTTACATAATTTAGATGTTTTCTTTTGTGCTTTTTCTTTCTTGCTTTCAAACCAGTTTTGTTTGGCTTCCAGTCTGTATTCCTGTAATGGACAGTGGATGAGTTGTGTACAGCTGTAGGGTCCCCAGGGTCACCCTGCACATTTCTTACTACCCCATGTCTGTGCATCTGCATAGCAGAATCCTTTGCTTCTTTTCTCAAAGACTCTGCTGTTGTACTAAATCTATGTTTCCCTACATGTGTCATGTCGTAAGCAGCAAATATCTTGTTCTGTGATGAGTAACTGCTTGTGACCACTATCTACATAAAATTACAGACATATCATGCAAAGATAACCAAAGACACAAACCACAGACTCACTCATTTGAAAGACTGCTGTTGCATAAAAAAACACGTGAATACAAAGTTCTAGGCAGGCCAAAACAAGCTGAAACAAAATAAATCAGACTGGCCTTCATCCTGAGATCTTGCAAAATCACTACAAATTCTGAGGCCAGGTACTAGCAATATTTTTTTTGCTAAACACAGGCAACCATACACTCACTGAAACCTTCCGAAAACCAGGGTACTTTGGAGAAAGAGAAGCAGCCAATTTCCTTTGTGAATTAATTGACTGTTTTCTTTACTAAAATTCTATGTATCTTTCATCTGTAAGTGATTTTCTAGAGGAAAAAAGCACTTTAAAAGACTGTCATGAGTAAGAAGCTAGTTTGAATATAAAACAGAAAACAATGTCTAACACAGATCTCAGAGGGATGGCAGAGAGACAAGAACAGCAAGAAAGGTCACTGCAGCCCTTCCCACCTTCCTCAGACTGAGTATTTGTAGGTTCCCAATAAGCTGTGCTTCTCTGATTTCACATGCAGATGCTGCTCCCTGGTTTCACAGAGGTTCCACACAACATCAGAGATTTCTCCTGGGAACTGCAAATGTCACTGGACCACCTTCACTCACTCAACTCAAACTAACTTCTTAGATCTGACTTTTTGACATATTTAGGTATAGCCCAGACCACACAAGACCCATCCCAGTATGCTCACAGCACATAAGGTGCAAGATGCCCTGGGAAGAGAGTACAGGAAAAGCTATGGCTTGCTTTTTGGACTGCAGGCAGGCTACTGCAGCCCAGAACAGGCACTGGGAGCTCAGATGCACCTAGAAGATCAGGAAATACTCCACCATGAAAGAGCTTGCATATCAGATGGTCATGCTGCAAATGTGATTTGGGTTCAGGGGGTCAGCATAAGCAGTGACCAACCTTCCCCTTTCACTTCACTGGCATTCATAAACCCTCCTGCCATTGAACTGTGTCACCAAGCCTGGCTTTTTTACACACCCAGATACTGAAGTTATAACTAGCTACCAGCTGGAGCCACTGTCGATGAGCTGCCTTTATCCTTTCTGCTGCTGAGTCACTGCATTCACTGACTGTGGCAAAGGACCTTCCCTTTGACAAAGGTCATCATGGTACAGCACCTTTGGTATGGATAGATGGGTATGAGAAAAGGAGATACGACCAAACATTAGTCCTCTGGGGAAGAGTCATGGGCAAAAAGCTCCCAAGAGGCTCAGCCCTTGAAAAGACCTTTGAATCAGGGGGGCATTGCAATTGCATGCTATTAATTTCCTACTCGTCCCACTTCCATAATTGGAAGTCAGATCTGTTGGCCCTTAATACGGATTTTTATGCTAATCCTTTGCAGAGACTCAAGCAGCCTTATAAATAGTTTAGGTAGATGAAGGCAAAGGAATTGGTCTGGGAGAGATCCCTGTCAGAAAGAACTGCATATTTCCTTGGCATCTATTTAATTTCTTACCTGGAATGTACTTAAAGTCTAACAGGAAATAAATATAGTTATGGGAAGCAGCAGTTAACTGTGAAACTATTTAAAATTAATAGAGACTGCTTTTTATTACTTTTTGTGAGATGTGAGTAACATTGTTGAGGTTTTCCATATCCTCTGAAGGTCTATTTAGAGTGCTAACTCCCTGTGGTTTCATGGGCTTTAAAACCTCATCTCCAAAACCAGAGAATTACCAATTAACAGCAGTAATGGCAACTGCAGCAAAGAAACCATGACAGGGAGTAATGAGATCTTTCTTGTTTAAAGAAGACAATGAAAAGCACATTTGCTTTCAAGAAATAGTGAATATTTGTAAGACATTAAGGATAGCTTACCTCAAACTCTGTGTGGAGCAGATGGAAAGAGAAATAGTTCTTCTGCTTTGGGAATGAGTCCCCTGTGGGGCTAGTCTTCCGGCAACATCTAGTTCATTACTTTGGAAATGCAAATGTTATGTCATCACTATAGGGGGAAAATGGAGTGAGCCTGTTTTACCAGACAGAGCCTTGCATTTTGGCTGCAGTAAAATTAGCTACAGCCTTTATTCTCTCTTTTTTTTTTTTCAACAATATCTAACCTTTTATCTAAGACAACAGATTATCAGTTTCTGCACCTCTGCTGTGAAGAAAGTCTTCAAAAAAATCACTTGTCTTAATCAATAGGATATCATTCTCCTTATGCAACAGAAAGGATTTGAAAAAATAGACAGAATTTTATGTTTCACTAAGTATTTTTCCACCATGCCGAGGTGTTTTAAAGGTTCCTTAGAGGGCAAGGACTTGGCCTATGCACAGGTTTCCTGTTTTGATCTCAGCTATCTGTTTTCTGCAGGCTTTCCCCTTGGCCACCTGTGTCTGACGCATAACTGAAGTATCGTGCATGGTGACCATGCTGTTCCCAGGGGCCCATAAGCCTTTCTCTTGCAAATGAGTATTACAAGACATAACACTGCCAACATATTTTGTACACAAAACCTGCACTAAAATAAGACTTTGGTTTTGTTGTCTCTGGTCTCTTGAAATACAGTCTGTCCTCCAGCTGGTTTATCTACTCTTGTAACTTATCCTACCAGTACCTGCCAGTTAACTGTAAGTAATAGCTAGTTTTGAAGTGCAATAATGACTTGTCTTGTGCTTTTAGAATCATAGAATCAAAGAATCATAGAATAGTTAGGGTTGCAAGGGA